>JAVJIF010018087.1:0-69190 GCA_038442645.1 Agave tequilana | reverse complement strand
AAGGCTCTCCTAAAATCTTGGCTCAAAAACAATGACAAGACCCCCAATTATAGGCTGCCAGAAAACTAGCCGTTGGGGCTTTGTCAGAGCTGCCAGTCGACCGGTGCGGTCGACCGCAACGGTCGGATTTCTGACCGTTGGAGCCACGGTCGACCGCCCGGGTCGACCGACCCACTGGAGCTGAGAGTCTAACTCTCTGTCGGTCGACCGGCGCGGTCGGCCGAACTTTCCAGAGAGCTCTGCTCTCTGGAGCGGTCGACCGGCACGGTCGGCCGTCCTCCAGTACACAAAGGCGTGCACGTTTGTGCACGTCGGTCGATCGGTCCGGTCGGCCGACTCCTGTATTAGTCGACTATTAAAGGTCACTAGTCGACTTATACGAAGCCTGAAACAATTTTCTGGGATTTAAAACATGGTCTTTTGGCTTAAATAAAATTCCATAAAATACATAAAAATCTACAAAAATAGTTTTACCAATATACTTTGATAAACAAACATGCTTGCACAAAATCAAGGCATGTTATAAAAGATTGGACTATTTTTGTAACTTGAAAATATTGGCTCATGATAAAAACTGTATTTACCAAAACAATATTTTTCTAAAACATGTTTTTCCAAATCTTTGTTTTTCCAAAACATCTTCAAATAAAACTAGATATTTTGAACTCATTAAAGCATAGTGTGTATGGATATGATCCACTACACAAATAAGATAAAATATCTAAGTTTTTGTCATAAAGCTCTAAACTTGGTTTTGGTTAAAAACACATGTATATTTGAAACACCAAAAACCAAAACGGTATTTTTCTAGAACTAAAAATCTTTTATGAAAATACATATAAATCAAGAGTGTGTGTGTGATATGAACTTGAGCAATCCACCAACTATCTATCCTTTATATTTATCTAAAACAAAACCAAATCTTATACCTAGACACAAGTCTTCATCTTCTTGAAGTCTTCACTTGAAGGCTTCTCATCTTCTTGACTTGGTCCAAGCTTGATCCAAAAGCTCTTTGGATCACACCGTGCTAGCTCCAAATCTTGATATTTTATCCTTGTTGAGCTATGCACCTACTAAGATCTTGATAATGAATCTGTCACTAATTAAACACAAGATCATTAGTAAACATAACTTCATGAGTTGATCATCATCAAAACTAGGGTGATAGGCCTTTGGGCCAACAATCTCCCCCTTTTTGATGATGACAAAACTCATGAGGTTATATATGCATGGATTAAAGTAAAGCTTCAAAGAAGCTCCCCCTTAACTTATGCATAACAATAAATAATAAGATATGACAATAAAGCTCATAAACATGTATGCAAATGTATGGAGATGCAACAAGCATAAATCAAAATCTTTTTCTCTTATTTGCAATACAAAAACATATATGCATAAATAACAAGGAAGACAAATAATTCTCCCCCTTAACCAATGAAAACATGCATATTTCTCCCCCTTAAGCAATGAAAACATGCGTATAAACAACTCTCAAATACTTCTCCCCCTTTTTGTTAATCATCAACAAAGGGTTCAAAGTAAAAACAAATCAAACAAATTTTTTTCTCCCCCTTTTGGTCATAAACAAAGAGATCAATAAGGGGTAAAATCAAACATATCAACAAAGTGTTCTTTTTTAATTTTTCTTAAACAAAATTTTGAAAGGTATCAGAGCTTTTGTAAAACAAACAAATTTTAAGATACCAAATTGAAAGTAATCATTTTGTAAAACATATTGATACCAATTCACATTTAACAAATATGAAGTTGAAACATATTGATATCAATAGAAAACATAATGATCAAAATTTTATTTTTCATCATAAACTTTGTGCTTTTAAAAATGTGAGCCAATTGAAAGTTAAGCACATGAAAATCATATATATGTATGAAAAATTATACCAATTGAATTTGATACATACATATATGAGAAACAAATATGAGTATATACAAAATAAGTTCATATTGATACCAATTGAAACGATTCAATGATACCAATTAACATAACAATGAGATCAAGTGTATAACTTATAACCTATACCTCCCAATCATGTTCAAGATTAAAATGATTTTCACTATTAAGCATACTTGAGCATAATCGCCCATCCATCCTCCCATAAAAGGTAGGAGTTTTTAAAAATTAGATTTGAAAATATTTTAGCATTGAAAATCACTACCAAATGAGGAACAATAACTAGTTAAAATAGTTTTGAAAAACTAGTTAAAGATCCTTTAAAATCATCAAATCATATATTTTTCATGAATCAAGACTAAATACATAAAGTTTTACACTCAAGATCGATTAAGCTCATAAAAGTGTTCATGAATCAAAGTCATGACAAAATAAATAAAGTGTGAGTGTTCAAAAATCATGTAAATAGCATTATCATGAAAATGGTCATTGAAGCTCAATAAAAAGATCACAAGTCACATTTTTAACAAAAACACGAAAAATCATTTTTCATCAAACACTAATCTTCATGGTATATGTATAATTTATCCAAAGCTAACAATACACATACATATCCCAAACATAAAAGAGTCTATCAAATGTATTTGCATGAAGGCAAGAGACTCACGGGTATACATGTATATTTATTAGATTTGAATTAAAAATACATATACATGAAGTAAAGCATAAAAATTGGTAAAGCATGTATAAATGAGAATCATCAAAACTAGCCTATACATGTGCATATAGTGGGTACAAATGAGCATGAAGTGCAAACATATGTAAGTCACGTGTAACTCACTATTTGTACATGTATAATATAAGTTTTGAGAAAAACTACATCTAAGCATGTTTTTACCTCATGAAGCACAAAAATACATAAAACATGAACATACTCAAAATAATATGAATGAACAAGCATGAACATGAATAAAAAGGGAGTTTAGAGATTGTTACCAACTCCAAAGCTCCAATCATGGTGGTTGTCCCACCAAAACTTCCTTGATAGCGGTGCTCCAAATGTGTGTCCATCAAGTCCATTTGCATCCACTATCAAGGCACCAAATCTCTCACGTCTTGAGAGATCCCTCACTTACATCAAAAACATGGGGTAGGGGTTTGGTACCCATATTTTCTTGGGTCCTTTGGGGTTAGTCTTGTAAGGAACCCAAAATCTTTTATTAGCAAAATTAAAATGATCTAACCTATCATAACAAAATTTTGCTAAATGGTCTTTGCGGCCACAATGTGTACATATGTACACCTTAGTATGCTTATGTGTAGGTTTGTGATCGTGTTATGCAACATAAGCAAATGCGTGGTTATGATGTGCATGAATGTGTGGAGTTTGTTTCTTTGAAAATATTGACTCCAACCTAGAATGATTAAAAGCACAAGAGTTCAAACTTGAAC
The DNA here is from genome assembly GCA_038442645.1 of Agave tequilana. Lineage (NCBI taxonomy): Eukaryota > Viridiplantae > Streptophyta > Magnoliopsida > Asparagales > Asparagaceae > Agave > Agave tequilana. Next base: position 65,823 of record JAVJIF010018087.1, on the reverse strand, counting down.
TCAAATCATCCATTTTATTTTTCAAATCTTTAATCTCATTAGTGGTGGCATATAAAGCATGATGAGATAAAGAATCATTTTTCTTTTCTCTTTTCGAAACAAAATCCTTTTCTTTTTCACAAATTTTCTTTTCAAAGACTTGTTTTCTTGAAAAACAACTTCTTTTTGTTTTTCCACCAAATCAACTTTATTTTTCAAAATAGTGTTTCCTTCACATAAATCATTCAATTTAGACATAAGAGAAATATTTTCATTTTTCAAAACTTCATTTTCTTTTTCTAAGCAAGCAATCCTAGATTTGAAAGAATCATTTTCTTTAAGCATGCAATCAAAATCCTTTTTCAAATTTTGTTATCTTTTTCTAAACATGCAATGCTAGATTTAAATGAATCTTGTTCTATATGCATGCAAGCAATGTTCTTTTTCAAATTTTTATTTTCTTTCTTAAGCATGTCATATTTTTCAAGAATTGTTTGACAAAATGAAGTGAGCTCATCATATGACATGTCCTCATCATTGGATTCGGAGTTTACCTCAAGGGAGTTATCCCCTTGGACCATGTAGCACACATTGGAGATGTCGCTTCCAACGTCCGAATCGCTCCCGGCATAATATTGTTCTTTTTCGCCAAGGGAGAGGAGGGTGTTCCACACTACAAAAGCCAAATCAATGTTAGCAACCCTAGATAAGTAATCATCATTTAGGGTAGATCTTAAAGCATGAAGGGCTTTTGTATTAGCCTCAAAATTCTTACCATTTAAACAATATGCATTATTAGTTGTGGCAAGATAAACATGATAACCTAAGGCTTTGAGGTACAAGGACATCTTCACCTTCCATATATGGATGTTAGCAATGTCAAACATGGGTGGTGACATGAAGTCCATGGTGTGTGTACAAAAATATTGTGATTAGCCTAAAAATAAGGATCTTTTACTCTAGGTTGTTAGACCAAATCAGAGTACCAAGCTCTGATACCAATTGAAGGTTTCACCTAGAGGGGGGGTGAATAGGTGAAGGCTAATCTAATGGTCACTTAATGCCTAATAATGATGCAAATAATGCGGAAGCTAAAAACAATTATGACCTAATTAAACTTTTACACTAAACACTATATATAACACAAAAGTGTTGCCGAATTCCCCGTGAAGGGCTCTGGACAAACTCCTCTAGATTCCCCTTGAATGGGTTGAGGTGCCGCGTTGGCTCTCTTGGTTGAATACAAGTGTTAGCAAACAATCCCACGCAAGTATATCAATTAAGCACAAATGAATATATCAAGCATATAAAGATAGACAATAATTGAATGCAAGATATAAACAAGAGACAAAGAGAGTGAGAGAGCAATTGCAAACACAAGGGTATGTTTCGAGGTTCGAGCACACTTGCTCTACATCCCCGCCTTCGACACACGAAGGATTTTCACTATGCAAGATCCCACTGGATCTCTCCTCGGTGCCGCAACACCTACAAGCCCTCGGACTCTCTAGTCCCGTACACACCGCAAGCTCACTAGCTCGCCGAGGCCGCACCTCAAACCACCGAGTTCACACAAGAACTCTAAACCACCACGAGCACACTTGCCCGTCTCCTCAAAGTACAAAGATGAAATCTTTGGTGATCTACAATACTTTGATCACCAATTACAAACTCTCACAACACAATCCTATGGATAGATAAGGCAATGGATAGCTCAAGTGATTGTGAGAAAAACAAGGAAGAGAATGGTGGTGAAAAACTCAAAGACTTTTTTTAAACACTCTTGATAAAACTTCCCTTAGGATTGGAAGTATTAGCTCTCAAATATGTGGAGAAAACTCTTTTAAAAGACTGGGAAAAACTGGCTCAAGGCTCTCCTAAAATCTTGGCTCAAAACAATGACAAGACCCCCAATTTATAGGCTACCAGAAAACTAGCCGTTGGGGCTCTGTCAGAGCTGCCGGTCGACCGGTGCGGTCGACCGCCAACGGTCGGATTTCTGACCGTTGGAGCCACGGTCGACCGCCCGGGTCGACCGACCCACTGGAGCTGAGAGTCTAACTCTCTGTCGGTCGACCGGCGCGGTCGGCCGAACTTTCCAGAGAGCTCTGCTCTCTGGAGCGGTCGACCGGCACGGTCGGCCGTCCTCCAGTACACAAAGGCGTGCACGTTTGTGCACGTCGGTCGACCGGTCCGATCGGCCGACTCCTGTATTAGTCGACTATTAAAGGTCACTAGTCGACTTATACGAAGCCTGAAATAATTTTCTGAGATTTAAAACATGGTCTTTTTGGCTTAAATAAAATCCCATAAAATACATAAAAATCTACAAAAATAGTTTTACCAATATACTTTGATAAACAAACATGCTTGCACAAAATCAAGGCATGTTATAAAAGATTGGACTATTTTTGTAACTTGAAAATATTTCGCTCATGATAAAAACTGTATTTACCAAAACAATATTTTTCTAAAACATGTTTTTCCAAAACATCTTCAAATAAAACTAGATATTTTGAACTCATTAAAGCATAGTGTGTATGGATATGATCCACTACACAAATAAGATGAAATATCTAAGTTTTTATCATAAAGCTCTAAACTTGGTTTTGGTTAAAAACACATGTATATTTGAAACACCAAAAACCAAAACGGTATTTTCTAGAACTAAAAATCTTTTATGAAAACACATATAAATCAAGAGTGTGTGTGTGATATGAACTTGAGCAATCCACCAACTATCTATCCTTTACATTTTATCTAAAATAAAAACCAAATCTTATACCTAGACACAAGTCTTCATCTTCTTGAAGTCTTCACTTGAAGGCTTCTCATCTTCTTGACTTGGTCCAAGCTTGATCCAAAAGCTCCTTGGATCACACCGTGCTAGCTCCAAATCTTGATATTTTATCCTTTGTTGAGCTATGCACCTACTAAGATCTTGATAATGAATCTGTCACTAATTAAACACAAGATCATTAGTAAACATAACTTCATGAGTTGATCATCATCAAAACTAGGGTGATAGGCCTTTAGGCCAACAGCCCCTTCTCCGGCCAGATCTGGTCAGGAACCACCATCGACGCTACCTCCTCCGGCCACCCTCTCTCCTCGGCCTCCTCCTCTCTCTAATCTCTCTGTAACTCTCCTTCCTCTCTCTAATTTCTTTTTCTCTCTGGCTTCCCCTCCCTTCATCACCTTCTCCCCTCTCCTTGAGCCGCCGACTACCATACCCTAAACCCACCACTGGCCTCCTCCCAAGCCACCACCACCACTCCTATTATCCACCACCACTTCCACCATCCATATCTTACTCTCTCTCTCTTTCTATCTCCATCATCATCAACAGCACCTTCACCATTACCACCTCTTTTTCCTCCGGTCAGCTGCCACCTGCCCTTGGTTGTATCGCCAGCTAGCCACCTCTGATCGACTGCCACCCTTCTCGGCTAGCCCCCTTTCCTCCTCTTTCCACTCTCTCTCCCTCCATTTTGCTCTTCTCTCCTCTCTCTCTCTGTCAATATTTCTCTCCTTCTTTGTTCTATCTCTCCCTTCCTCTCTTGTCTTACTCTCTCTCCTATTCTCTCCCCTTGTGCATTGATTAGTCTCTAAAACTGCATATTTCATACCACATCTTCACATTTATTTCATATTAAATTCTGTTAATAAACACCTCTCTTTCATGTTTCTAGGTCCATGGTGTGCAATGAAGAAAAAGACCCTAAATCACCATTTAATGGGTGATTAAAGGCCTATAATCTATCCATTGATTTTTGGAGAGCTGATTCGTCAAAATCAGGGGCAGGAAACCAGAAATCGGGCACTGAAGCCGATAAGGGACAGAAGGGACAGCGCGCGGTCTGAAGCGCCGCGTGCGCGGCTCTAGAAGAGCCGCGAAAACTCGGCTTTGCGGCGTTTCTGTGGCCGTACGGGCGCGCCCGTGCCCGTACTTTGGGCTAGGGTTTGCCCCTGGGCCTCCTTTCTCCTGGTGCCTATAAATACCCCTGGGGTTCTCCTTCAGCAAGATATGCAGAGTTTAGGGTAGTTTTCATCTCTATTTTGTAGTTTAGGTTAGTGTTCTTCTTCTTCCTCTTTGTATTTTCATTTCTTATAGATCTTGTAATAGGGAGAGAGAGTGGTACATGTTGGGAAGCAAGAGTGCTTATAATAGAAGTGACAATCTATGAAAGGTGCTCTCTTACCTTATCTTTGTTTTCTTCTCTCTAACTCCTTTTACATGTTTAGCTAATCTTTTCTCTCATGACAACTAACTACTAACCATTAACTAGTCTAACTTCTTACTTGATAATCCACATAAATCTAATAGCCTCTACTTGGCCTTGCTCTTGCAAGAGCCATTGATGGCTCATGATGATGGATCTAACACTCTAATATCTAAATCTCTAACAAGCTAACATTACTTTATTTCATACTTGCTCTTATTAGGTTTTAATGATTTAAGTGTAGCTTACACTTGTTGGTTGAATTTGGATGTGAATGTTAACATATGAGCCATGCTTTGTAACGTTCTTGAACCAAGGACTAGTGACGGCCAATGATACATGTGAGGCAATTATCACTAAGAGGTTAGTATGTTGATGAAGTCATTAGTAGTTAGTAGCCATGAGTTTTCTTTCTTTTTTACTTTGTTTTAGAAATATTCCAAAAACCATAAATATATTCTTTTCTATATTCCCCACTTCTTTGTGTTTCACCGTACTTCTCTTTTCATTCTTTGTTTTCTTTTTTTTTATTCTCTCAAATATTGAAGAACGTTAACATACACGTGAACATACCGTGTAAGTTTCTATCGCCTCCCATCCCTATAGATTCGACTCGTTTTAGCCTCTATACTAAGTATCGAGGAAGCCAAAGCACACACACTTTAAATCTTGATTTCAAACATGCACTTTTCGTGCGTGATTTTTCTCCGATCAAATTTTGGCGCCGTTGCGGGAACGGGAACGGTTTGATTTCACATTTTTGTTAACTTTTCTTCTTTGTTTTTTGGTGTGCAAGTTAAAGTTTTAGTATTACAGAAGTCCACACTTGCTCTTGTGTGGTCGGGTAAATTCTTGTATATTTTTATACTCTGCTTATATTACCTGTACATTATAAATAATTTTAAGAACTAAAACGTCAAAATTGGATGCTTTAAAATGGTTTAGACATTTGCATCTAGGCACGTGTCAATTTCATTCGAATATACTGTATTTTGTTCTTGTGTTATTGTGATATTGATAGGAGGTATACATATGGCATTGCATGTAGCATAGGATAAATACGTGGGTGACTTACTCTCTTTGTGTGATCATTCTTATCTATATTGCACACTTGCACAAATTGAACTTAAGGGCAAAACTCAATACAACATAAGGTGGGGAAGTCATTACCCTTCCTTAGCCCAAAAATTACCTCCCCACTCACACAACCCAACCCTAAATAAAATTGCTAGACATTGGCCCCTAGGGACATCTCGGACTTATTTAAGAGATTGACCTAAGGGAAAAGTTGTTAGAAGTTGACTCTTGTCAAATCGGTGTTTAAGGTTGGGGATTGAGAGGCGAAATCTCGAAGAACAGTAGTTTGACATAATTAGGCCCGTTGCTCCGGCACGGATACCTCCCACTGATCTTACCCCTATCTGGCCGATTAACTCATGGTCAGATTCTGACAATATACCCCCCGTGGACAGTCTAACCAGTTAGGAGTCGCCTATGTCTAAGTCAACCCTAGCATAGGCTTGTTTTTTTTTCTTTGTTCAAATTTGTTTATTTGTTTGTTTTCTTTTATGTAAATTGTGATATGGATTTTAACAACAACAATTTTTTCAATCCTAACATGAATCCATATTTCACACCGACCTCATTTGACTCGGATAATTTCAACCCAGATATGTACAACATGAACCAATCATAATCCGGATTGGGATTATTCAACTCAATACGACCCATACCCCCAATCTTATGATCACAATTTTCAAAATAATTTCAACTCCTCACAGAGTTCATGGGGATTCGCCTCCTCCGAGTTAAAATTTCAACCACCTTGTCCACAATATTCACTCCCCGATTTTGATTCATATACTCCTTTTCCTGAACCACCAATTGAAGAAAAATCATCATTGGAAAGGAGTTTGAAAAAAGTGATAGAGGCCCAAAAACAATTTGAAAAATGGTAGCCTCATCATGTCCACCAAATTTCCAAAATTCATGTAGTTCTTTTCTAGAACGACTCAAAGAAAAATCATTGTGGGAAAAAACTATGGAATTCGTGCAAGAGACCGAGCGCATAATGCAAAATACGATTGACTTACCATGTCCACCAAATGTTCATACGACTCACGAATCCTATCATTTTGAAAATCCAGCTTCAATTTCATCATATCAACCTGAACTTGACCAACATCGACCTCTTGATAGTTTGGCCAGTTATTCATTTCTTGAAATTGAACTTGAAGATGAATGTGAACCTGAGCTTCAAGTTAGCGATTCAAGTCCATTCATTGAATCAATATCGACTCCTGTAGTGTTACCTAACCTGAGTGACGTTCTTGAGCCAGTTTTGATTTCCATACTTCCTGAACTTGAATCAATCATTTCACCCATTCACATTCCTTCCGTGGACAAAAATCAAGACTCAATTTTATTACATCTATTTGAACTTGCCCAAAATCTTGAAAGCCACCTTGACATTTTGGCAAGTTATCTTTTTCTCGAAATTAAACTTGAGCTTGAAAGTGATCCTGAATCTCAAGTTGGTAATTTCATTTCACTTTTTGATTCAATAATGACTCCGATATCTATACCAGATTTTTTTCTATATTCCGGAGTCAACATTGAATCCTGTACCTGTACACCCTGAAATGGAATCACCAATCTCTTATGATCACACTTCATTGATGGAAAAAGTGTGTGAACATCAATTCTTTAGTTTGGACCCCATTTTTGAACCAATTTTGACTCCCTTTTTTGAATATCGACTTGATCTGAGTCAAATTTTCGAGTCGATATCAGTTTTTATTCCTGTTCCATTTGAGTCCAAATCAATCATCTTCTAAAATCACACTTCATTGTTGGACAAGAATATTGAAGAAAATGACTCAGTAATTATTTTAAAAATTAAAAATTAGATGGGGATAAATTTTTAAATAAGACCATTCATTCAATCATTCTTTTACTCGGTCGTATTCGAGAGGTTATTGGTGGGTTCTTTCAAGATCCACATTATCTTGGTTGGGTAGCAACGCTTGGCCTAATCAGACCACCACCGGAGCCACCACCATGAGGTAATTTTTCTTCTCTTCCCATTTGTTTCATGTATATACACATTCACGATGCATTGAGGACAATGCATGAGATAAGTGCGGGGGAGGGTTTACTAACGTAGCCTAGTTTTAAATTTTCTTTCTTTTACACTTCTATTCTCTTTTCTTTTCATTTTACAAAACTTTTTGACATAAGGGAAATAGTTTTGATTTATTTTTAAGAAAATTAAGATTATCTTAGGGATTAGGAAGACCTAAAATTATGAATTTTTAAACGAAGTCAAAATAATAGATCTTGTTTAAATTTTAGGATAAGAAAGTAAGATTGGAAAGATAATTTGATCTTGAATATTTTGCCTTAGATTTATGCACTTCACACTTACATAATTTTTGGAATTGAAACAAAGACTGAAAAAGCCATAAAAAAATAAAATAAAAATGATGATAATAGAAACCACTTATTGAAGTATGGGTAATTATACCTCAGGAAGCATGATTATTCACACCTAAATCGATGGACAAAAATAAAATAATCCCCATTAATTTTGTGGCCTTGTTTACTCGAGTCCTTAAGTCTGAGGGATGTTTTCTCATCTGATACCCTAAGATCATCTGGTTTGGGAGTCACTGACTAAAGGCTCACTACCCGGATAAATAAGAAAGCCTAAGAAAACTAAGGAAGGAAAAAAAATAATATATATATAATAATAGAAATAAATGGCATGAAAGTTTGAGTCAATATCCCAAAAATCTTCACAGTTCACAAAGTGCATATTTTCTAAGAGTTTTATGAAAGATCAAAGAATCAATTCAATTTTAAATTCTTATATTTAATTTATAACAAGATTTTGCATTTTGACTTTCTTAAATTTCTGGTTAACCTCTGACCTTGGATCACTTATATTTTCGCAAAAATACTTCAACACTTTTCTCTATTTTAAAAATGTGTTTTCAAAATACTAACATTTGATTTCTTTCTTTATGGATTTTGTGGGTGTATTAGGAGATAAAACTCCTCCTCTAGGGGAAACTTAGAGGTTTAACATCTTATTGCACATGCTCAATGTAATCGCGTAACCTGCAAAAGTGGTGTAATAATTTCTTTAGTTTTTGTTTTGCTCCGGACGAGCAAAAAATAAGTGTGGGGATGTGATTAGTCTCTAAAACTGCATATTTCATACCACATCTTCACATTTATTTCATATTAAATTCTGCTAATAAACACCTCTCATGCATGTTTCTAGGTCCATGGTGTGCAATGAAGAAGAAGACCCTAAACCACCATTTAATGGGTGATTAAAGGCCTATAATCTAGCCATTGACTTTAGAGAGCTGATTCATCAAAATCAGGGACTGGAAACCAGAAATCGGGCGCTGAAGCCCACAGAGGACAGACGGGCAGTGTGCGGCCTGAAGCGCCGCGCGCGCGGCTCCAGAAAAGCCGCGAAAATGCGACTTTTGCCGCCTTTCCGCGGCTGTACGGGCGCGGCTGCGCCCGTACTTTGGGCCAGGGTTTGCCCCCTGGCCCCCTTTTCCCCTGGTGCCTATAAATACCCCTGGGGTTCTCCTTCAGTAAGATATGCAGAGTTTAGGGTAGTTTTCATCTCCATTTTGTAGTTTAGAGTAATTTAGGTTAGTGTTCTTCTTCTTCCTCCTTTGTATTTTTCATTTCTTGTAGATCTTGTAATAGGGAGAGAGTGGTACATGTTGGGAAGCAAGAGTGCTTGTAATAGAAGGTGACAATCTATGAAAGGTGCTCTCTTACCATATCTTTATTTTTTTTCTCTCTAACTCTTTTTACATGTTTAGCTAATCTTTTCTCTCATGGCAACTAACTGCTAACCACTAACTAGTCTAACTTCTTACTTGATAATCCACATTAATCTAATAGCCTCTACTTGGCCTTGCTCTTGCAAGAGCCATTGATGGCTCATGATGATGGATCTAATACTCTAACATCAAAATCTCAAACAATCTAACATTACTTTATTTCATGCTTGCTCTTTTTGGGTTTTAATGACTTAAGTGTTGCTTGCACTTATTGGTTGAATTTAGATGTGAAAGTTAACATATGAGCCACACTTTGTAACGCTCTTGAACCAAGGACTAGTGATGACCAATGATACATGTGAGGCAATTATCACTAAGAGGTTAGCATGTTGGTGAAGTCATTAGTAGTTAGTAGCCATAGGTTTTCTTACTTTTTAACTTTATTTTAAAAATATTCCAAAAATCACAAATATATTCTTTTCTATGTTTCTCACTTCTTTGTGTTTCACTGTACTTCTCTTTTCATTCTTTATTTTCTTTTATTTTCATTCTTTCAAACATTGAAGAACCGTTAATATACACGTGAACATACCGTGTAAGCTTCTATCGCCTCTCGTCCCTGTGGATTCGACTCGTTTTAGCCTCCATGCTATAACGGAAGTATCAAAGAAGCCAAAGCACACACACTTTAAATCTTGATTTCACACATACACTTTTCGTGCGTGGTTTTCTCCCGATCATGCATCTTCTCCCTCCCTTTCTCTTTCCTTTCACTTTTCTCTCTCTCCCCCCTCTTTACCTTAGCCACCCTTTCTTTTCTCTCTCTTCTCTCTAAACTCATTCTCTCTTTTTCTCTCTATCTCTCTATTATTTCTCTCTCATCCCCTCACTTTTCTCTCTGTGCGTTATGCGCTAACGCCTTCAACGTTTTCCCTGCGTTTCCATGTGCCCGAGTTATTAATCAGGTAAGTAAGTACTCTTTTCTGTGTTGCGAGTACTTTTCTCTACTTTTGGGGAAGTGCCTATTTTGTGTCGTTGCATATTTTTGTATTGATGTTAGGCGGGTATCATTATTTGTGTGCAAGTACATGTAATTGCGTTTGTAGGTGTTTGTATATTTGGTGGGTGATTGTTATATAATGTAGCGATGGTTGTAATTGTGTAGGCAATGTGATAATTGTATTTTGTGGGTTGATTGCTTGTAATAGTGTAGGTGAATACTTGCATATGTGTGTGTGCCTATTCTAGTGTTTGTACATGTACCCTCACTCCTCTTCAGCCTTCGAGCCTAACCTCCGGGAGGTTTTTCTATTCAGCCTTCGGGCTATACTACAGCCTCCAAGCTTAAATCCTCTCGATTTTTTTTACACACTCCGCCTGGTAGGCGAGCCTAGCACTTTATTACTAACTTCATCCAAGCGTAATTACACTGTGTGTGTGACTTCCCCACGAGTGTTAGCATAGTGTTCATACGCTCGCTTCGTTATGTGCTTTTAGCTGTACAGCGAGCGGTAACCCACCGAGCATGATAGCGTTTAGTATTGTACGTTAGCTTCACTCCAGCCCTGCTTGCTTGATTGATTGATTGATAGTTTAATTTAAAGTTGTTAATATGATGGTTGCGAAGAGTTTAAAATGCTTCTTATATTATTCTGAAATGATGTTATGCTCTCGTATATTATTCTGACATGATGTTATATTTTCTTATGTTATTCTGATGTATTGTTATATTTTTCTTATGTTATTCTGGAATGATATGTTTTCTTGTATTGCTTTGGTAAGACGTTATAATCCTATAACTACTTATATTGTCGCACTTCACCAGGTATCTTGACACCAGACCCCTGACAACTTATTTACCTGTATTATTGTACTCCACCTGACACCAGACGCTTGTCATCTAACATGTTAATCACTTGTATGTTATTTATTTTGTACTTGGCTTGCTTGATTTGTGGTTATCTCTTTTATGGGGACTTGACAACATTATCAGCTTATACACCTGACATCATGTACTCTTGTATTACTCATGTTCCTCTTGTTACTCTTTTACTCCTGTTACTCCTATATCATACTCATGCTCATTTCTGTAAATCGATAATTATAAAATAATTTGTAATACACTGAGTCGGGAAAAACTTATAGGCATCAATCTGTGATCATGTTTACAATGGTATAGGAATGTTGTACAACTAAAATCTTTGGCTCTAGCTGAGGGCCTCTAGGTATTCCGTGGGTGTGCTGGGACCCTAACTACACACACACACACACACACACACACACACACACACACACACACACACACATATATAGACATACATACATACATACATACATATACATACACACACACACACATACATATATACATATATATATATAGGGTAAGGTTACAATACTCCTAGGTGTAACTAAGTTAAGTTACCCACACCCTTTTTCATCATACAAAAATTTAGCTTGATTGAGATACAAACAAAAATTAATGTGAGTGGCCCCCATAAGGTGTTTAAAAAATATTTTTTGTGTGGTGGAAAGAGGTGTGTGTAATATAAGTTAGTTACACCTATGTGTATTGTAACTCTACTGTGTGTGTGTGTGTGTGTGTGTGTATTTCTTTCCAGGTTTTACACACACACACTTTCTTCTTTCCAAGGGCATACAAATAAGACCCTCCTTCCATTTTGCCTCACAGCAGGCTCCGGACCAGCGCCAGAACACCCTGGGCTGTGGTCCTGGGTATACACGGGACTCATTGTAAACATAGTTCGTCGATTTTTCTCATCAGTTTCCAATAATCAACCTCACTTTACTCATATATGGATGTAGGTGTGTTGGAATGCCAGGACGCATATCTAGATATATGGGTCGGAAGAACAATAATAATAAAAAAATACTAATATATAATTCATTGGTGTTTTATTGAATTTTGTGTATTATCAGTTTTTCTGCTATTTTGTTATTTTGTTATTTTAAGGAGAACTCGGGTTGTGTACACTTAAATAATGGTGACATAAGATTTAAGGTATATCTATGAGAGTTTTTTTATTTGGATTATCCCCTCTACGTACTAATCTCATGATCAACAATCTGAACTCGTATAACTAGTTTTGCCCACATTTGCTTTACTTAATACCTCATTGCATGCTTTTGTGTGCCTGTGCTCACGACAAAATTTTTATTATATATTTTTCGATTCGGATTTATCAATACACTTGTGCTTGCCTGTGCAAGCCACTTGGCTTTATTTTACGTACTCATTGGGTTGCTTTCTGACGATCCTTGTACTTGTATATCTAGATTTCAGAACTTGGAACATAGTGGACTCCTCCCGTGGAGATTTTTTGCGCAGCAGAAGTGTGGTGGACCAGCCGTTATTTTTTTCCTTCCAGCCCCTTTTTTCCGGCTCTCAAGATCCTTTGTTGTAGCCGTGAGCACCTTTTGTACTATTCATACTTGTATATATATATCTTTGTAAATCATACTTTGGCTCCTCTTGGTGGTGTAATATTCATGTTATATTAGATCATGCTCTATGATAATTGTGTACTTGTACTATTTTATTGAAATGTATATTATCAATATGCTTCTATACTCTAATTCTTACCTTATTGATGCTTAAAGTACATATGTGAGGGTATTTTTGTCATACGTATGTATGCTATAGTAATGTCTCCATACCCGCGGGATCGGGGCGTTACACTGAGCCATCAGGGTGAGAACCCAATATAAGCTGTCTGAGCCATCAGGAGGACTCCATCTTTCAGGAGGTGTTAGCTTAGTTGTCGGAGCCATCATGAGGACTTTCATCTTTCAGGAGAGACTCTATATACGTCTGAGCCATCAGAGCGAGGACCTAATATAGGCTGTAAGAGTGACCATCAGGAGCGCTTCCGTCATTCAGGAGTGACTCTATTTAGGTCGAGTCATCAGGGTGAGGACCCGATATAGGCTGTAAGAACGACCATCAGGAGCACTTTCATTATCAGGAGTGACTCCGTATAGGTCTGAATCGTCAGGGTGAGGACTCAATATAGGCTGTAAGATCAACCATCAGGAGCGCTTCCATTATTCATGAGTAACTCCGTATAGGCTGAGCTCTTAGGGTGAGGATCTGATGTATACTATCAGAGTGACCATCGGGAGTTTTTTCATCATTCAAGAGTAGCTCCGTATAGGTAGCGACCATTTTGTCATTCAGGAGTAACTCTATATAGGTCTGAGTCGTTAGGGTGAGAAACAGATAAAGGTCTTTGAACGACCATCAAGATCATTTTCATTATTCAGGAGTGACTTTGTATAGGTAGTGACCATCAAAAGTGCTTCCATAATTCAGGAGTGACTCCGTATAGGTATGATAGGATTCCGTGCGAGCTTATATACTGCTTTGATATCTTGATTTTGATTCTTCTTTGGGGAAACAGATTATGGTTTTTGTTTCTTTCCTTTATCCTACCTTGGGAAGAGGGATTGGCTATATTTCGGGTTGCACCCTCCATCTAGATGTACTTTTGAGCCTAAGAGAGGATGTCCCTCATCTTGGTGACTTAATGCTTCACCAAGTACTTGTAGAAGGAGTGGGTGACTTGCAGCCCACTGATGAACGCGACAGTAGTCACATCGTCATTGCATTATACACCAGAGCCATTTGGTTCTGAAAATAACTGACATACTGCTTGAGATTTTCCCGAGATTTATCTTGATGGTGAGAAGGTGGTTGCTATTTTTCTTTAACTCCGGTCTGAAAGCGTACTGATGGTAGAAGGTATGCTTCACCTCCTCGAAGCTCCAGAGAGATTGTCTCAGAAGTGCACAAAACCAGTCGTAGGCAATGCCACTGAGTCTGGACAGGAACACATGACTCAAGAGCAAGTCTTCGTGAGAGTGGACTACCATCTTGTCTTGGTATTGAAGAAAGTGTTGGACGAGATCAGTCGCTACCAAGTTTGTCTGCATCTCGAGTAGCACTCAGAGCTCGGCATCACGAACTTCTTCAATAAACGGTGAGAAGTGATATCCTCGGACAGCAGAGAGTCAAAGGTGCTCAACTTGCAAGGCTCTATCTCTTTCTGGAGAAGATGACTTACTTTCTCAACCGGCTGCTGGACGATCTACTCGATGTCCTCCACACGAGAAGTCTTCAGGGACTTTTGTGACCCAGAGTTCTTGAAGTACTGATTGCCACTTGAGGAGAGTGATCTCTCGCACCTCCAATTGCTCTTGGTTCGGGCAGCCCGATTAGTGCTTGGTGGCAGAGATGGAGGAGTGTGAGACCCTTCTATCTTTTGTTCCGGGTGGATTCCAATATACGAAGGATCTTTATCTCGAAGACCAGCTGGTTGTGGAGGCAGACCATCGCTTCTCTCTCAAGGGTAGACTTCTCATGATAATGAGCCATCTCTGTCTGTTGTTCATCCATCTATTTTTGAAGATCATAAAGCATCTAGATGAATCGGTTCTCAGAAGCATTGTCCCCTACCACCGTGATAGTAGGCGAGGAAGATAGTCCTTCTCTGACATCTTCGATGTGGACGTCAGGAATGGCAGGATGTTGTTCAGAAGTTTCTGCGCCTTCTGTGGTAGTTGATTGGGCTTTTGAGGCTGATGTGGTGATGGTGCGGGAAGCGTTCCACCTTGATGGGGCCATTACGACTTCATAGAGGCCTTTTTTAGGAGGTGAAAGGGTTCGAAATTTGGAGAACTTTGAGCATGGACTCAGAGATCTCAATGAAAGCACCAAAATGTGAAGGAAATTTCTTAACACCACGAGTTGTAAATGAGTTTGTAAGTGAGTGGATAGGCGTAGCAATCATAGACAATAAAGATTTACATGAAAAATCCAAAAGGAAAAAATCACGGAGAGAGGGGGCGAGAGAGAGAGAGAGAGAGAGAGAGAGAGAGAGAGAGAGAGAGAGAGAGAGAGAATTCACTATAATATATGGGGATTACAATGAGTTCAGCAGGGTGATCTGCGATTACAAGTCCTAGGGCTTTCTGAAATCAGGTCTAAACCGCTAGAGTTGGGTAAACAGTTGTCCCCCTTCTCGATAGAGAAGAAGAAGTATTAATACCCGCCCGAACTGTCTTCATGGGTGCGGATATCTCGGAGTCCCATAACTGCATAATCTGCACGTTATGATCTTCTTATAACCGCCCAGATTGCGCCGGTTGATTGTAAGATCGCCATGCAGAGATATTTGCTACCATTCATAATAGCCCGCATTGATATATAGTGTTACAATGTTTAGAACGTGAGAATGATCTGGCAGCGTGCTAGATCCGTGAATCTCGGGGATCGTGCCATCCAACTGTAAGTGGTGGAGTAGTAACATGCTACGAAGGGTGTTCGTGTTGAAGCCTTGAGTGGCTCCGGGAAAATCCCTTGTACCAGTAGGAGAGGATCCTTCTACTGGTTGTTGAGGTCGTGGAGAGTTGTGCAGCTCCAGTTGAGTGATGGAGCCGGGTAAGTAATGTCTGAGCTGATGTGGGCTCGGGACGAGACCCGAGACTTTTTTCTTGGGCTCATGTCAGGCTTGTAAGTGAGCTGGGCCTACTAGCAGGGAAGTGGAGCCTCCAGGTGTCCGGACACGTGTCATGATCTTGACGAAGGTCAAAATCTGATCACTACACTAATTTTCTAATCCACTTCAATAAATTGAAGATAATCATCAATCTTAATACTATCACTTGAGCATTCTTTTATTTTTCATTATAGCATATTACATTCCATTTTTGGAGTAACTATACGAAGTTGTTTGCATCCAAATCAACTTACTTCACACCATCACACTTACAAAGTAATGAAATTCTTTCATCACGTCGCACTAAACACTCACTCCACCATATATTGTTTTTGAGATTCTTTGTTTCCTATTAAGCTAATGCCACTCATACACCATTGCGTCTCTGCCTCTTTCGAGCTCAGTAGGAACATGATAAGCTGAAACCAAAGTGAAAATTAGTCAGAAAATTCCTGAAAAAAATATCAGTATCAAATACCTCTAATAAAAATTATGAAACATAAACACCAGAAACAATATGTTACGCGAACACACTGATGCAAAAAACTATCCAGCAACCATATATATGCATGCATACATCCACACTGCGTTCCTGGTGGGATTGGGCGACCGCATTTCGCGGCAACAGCTACAGCTTTCTTCATGTCGATGGTCAGTTCGACTTCCTTGGTGACGTGATCACAGACGCACTTCACGCTCGCTTTCCTGACCGCCGCACAGCAGGCCGGCGAAGCGTCGTTGGGATCAGAGCCAAACCACTGGACGTACTTCTTGCATTTGTTCATCAAATCTTTTAAATTGTCGTCGCAAGATTTATCCCGAGCTACTAAATCGTTGGAGAGAGCGGCTCCTAGGATCATCGTAGTGAAGGCCAAGACCAACCATGACTTGTTAAGAGTTGCCATTTTCTCCCTATCTTCCCCTCTCTCTCTCTCTCTCTCTCTCTATTTATTCTCATCTCTTGTGGTAGTGTTATATATATAGAATGACTGGCAAGATTCTTGTTTTGTCATGAGTTATGCATGCTAAGCTTGCGTGCACGCTTGTGGTAGTGATGCTACATATATTTTTTTGAATACTTGTTTGAGTGAGTACCCACGCAATTTTCGAGGCATGCTCTTTGTAGAAAATAGAGTAAATTGCACAAAAGTACTCGTTAAGATTTTTATTCATTTTTGTAACTTACCATATCGTGCATTTTTCCTTTAGCACTTGATGTTCATATATTCACCCAATTTGCAACTAGATATCCTCCGATGCTAATCACATTCGGATCTAAATAGTTTGAACTTTATATAAAATCACCTAGAGGGGGGGTGAATAGGTGATGGCTAATCTAATGGTCACTTAATGCCAAATAATGCGGAAGCTAAAAACAATTATGACCAAATAAAACTTTTACACTAAACACTATGTATAACTCAAGAGTGTAGCCGAATTCCCCGTGAAGAGCTCTGGACTAACTCCTCTAGATTCCCCTGGATATGGGTTGAGGTGCCGCGTTGGCTCTCTTGGTTGAATACAAGTGTTAGCAAACAATCCCAAGCAAGTATATCAATTAAGCACAATGTATATCAAGCATGTAAAGATAAACACAATAATTGCATGCAAGATATAAAAGAGACAAAGAGAGAGAGAGTGAGCAATCGCAAACACAAGGGATTTGTTTCGAGGTTCGAGCACACTTGCTCTACATCCCCGCCTTCGACACACGAAGGATTTCCACTATGCACGATCCGAATGGATCTCTCTTTGGTGCCGCAACACCTACAATCCCTCGGACTCCCTAGTCCCGTACACACGCAAGCCCCACAAGCTTGCCGAGGCCGCACCTCAAACCAAGAGTTCACAACCGAACTCTAAACCACCACGAGCACACTTGCCCGTTTCCTCAAAGTATAAGAATGAAATCTCTTGGTGATCTAAACACTTTGATCACCAATAAAAGCTCTCACTACAACACTCCTACAGAATGAATAATCAATGGATGCTCAAGTGTAGTGTGAGAAAAACTAGGATGAGAAAGGTGGAGGAAAACTCAAAGAATCACATTAAACACTCTTGATAAAATCTTCCCTTAGATAGGAAATATTTGCTCTCAAATATGTGGAGAAAACTCTTCTAAAAAGGATAAGAAAAACTGGCTTAAAGCTCTCCTAAAATCTTGGTGGAAACAATGCCCAAACCCCCAAATTTATAGGCTCAGAAAAACTAGCCGTTGGGGTCTGTCAGGCCTAACGGTCGACCGTCCGGTCGGCCGGCCAACGGTCATATTTCAGACCGTTTGAGCCATCGGTCGACCGGGCGGTCGACCGAGCCAGGATACAGAGAGCAATCTCTCTGTCCGGTCGGCCGCCCGGCCGTCCGGGGCGGCCGTCCGGGGCCTTTCCAGAGAGCAGAGCTCTCTGGACGGTCGACCGGGTCGGTCGGCCGGCCATCCTGCAGAACTGGCGTGCACGTCTGTGCACGCCGGTCGACCGGGTCGGTCGACCGGCTACAGCCAGATCAAAAAACTTAGGGATTTAAAACTTGGTCTTTTTGGTTTAAATAAAATCCCATAAAATACTGAAAAATCTACAAAAATAGTTTTACCGATATACTTTGATAAACAAACATGCTTGCACAAAATCAAGGCATGTTATAAAATATTTGGACTATTTTTATAATATGAAAATATTGGCTCAATTGAAAACTTGTATTTTTCTAAAACTTGTTTTCCAAACTTCTTCATGATACAAAAACAAGATATTTTGAATTCATTAAAGCATAGTGTGTATGGATATGATCCACTACACAAACATGGTGAAATAACTATGTTTTTGACATTATACACTAAACTTGGTTTTGGATAAAACATATAAACTTAAAAACCAAAAACCAAAATAGTATTTTTCCAAAATGAAAATTCTTTTCTAAAAACAAACTAAATCAAGAGTGTGTGTGTATATGATATACTTGAGCAATCCACCAATTATTCTATCCTTTACATTTTAACTAAAACAAATCTTCTAAAACAAACCTAGACACAAGTCTTCATCTTCTTGAAGTCTTCACTTGAAGCCTTCTTGACTTGGTCCAAACACCGTGCAAGCTCCAAAACTTGACTTTAAATCCTTTGTTGAAGTTATGCACCTACTAAGCCTTGATCATAAATCTGTCACTAATTAAACACAAGATCATTAGTACTATAACTGCATGAGTTGATCATCATCAAACTAGAGTGATGGGCCTTTGGGCCAACACTTTATGTGTCACCTAAATTTTGGGCACACCAAAATCAACGTGAAACAAAATTGAAATTTACATGAAAGAATAGACTTCGATGAAATTTTTATCCATAAAATTATGTGTATTATAAAAGAGAGTGAGACCATTCATTAAATATTTAATAAAGATATGCTTTTAGAAATTGGGGATTGTTAAGTGAGGATTTGACAAGGACATGTTGTTAAAACTAAGTTGAATTAAAATGTTATCGACTTTCATGGATGATGAGTGATGACCTTATTCAAAGTCATAATTTGGTTTAAACTATCGTTTTAAGTCTTGAAGTTATTTATAAAAGAGATTTATACTTAAACCTTGTTGTGCGCGGAAGCACCGCCACTTGCTGTGTTTGGCCTCAGGAGGAATCACCAAATCTCTAATGAATATCAGAGTACCAAACATCATACATCAATCACCAATACAAATATAACACGAACACAAATTACCAAAGAGAAAACATACAATTTAACGAGGTTCGGCAATTTGCTTACGTCCTCGGGGCAGAAGGGAAAAGATCATATTCAAACAACAGAATTAAAAGAGTTACAAATTGATCCGAAGATCCAACTTGATCAAAACTAATCCAAAGTAGAGAAACATAGAATTCTCTCAAACAAACTAACCCTAAAACTCTCAAATTCTCTCCTTACAATTTGAGTACAGAAACTCTGCTTATATAGTCAAAGAAACAGCTAATAGAAGGAAATCTAAATCTAATACAAATTCTTCTTCAAAAAACAGAAACTCGAATTCAACTCGAATTGCCAGAACTCGCAGATCAATTGACTAATATGTGCAGATTAGTCGATTGATCGATCAGATTAGTCGACTGATTGTTCAAATTAGTCGATTATTAGGCCAATGACCCTGCTCTAATGTTTCTTTTAAATCTCAGACTAGTCGACTCAGTCGACTGGTTAACGTGTACAAAATGTGCACACATCTGTTTCCTTCTCCGTATCGAGCTCGTGCTCGTGTCCTCTCTCTGGGCTATCAAGTGAGTTTGAAAACTCCAATTTTCATCTTCTCCCCCACAATTCTCCATCTCAGTGAATATTTCTCAAATCTGAGCCGAACACCATGAATAACCAATTTCAGCTCAGTAACCGGGATGCACCATTACGACTGCATACGTACCCCTAACTCAAGGGATCAAGCCACACCTAGTCGTTCAAATGAGCTTCAGAAAGCTCAATCATCAACTGAAACCAAATCTGTAACAACGAACACAACTGGTTGAGTCATATGGATCTCCTCATCATGATCATCATGGAGAACAACAATCTTCAACTTGAGTTGATCAAGCTCACCAACTTGAGATTCACACTTTTTCACAACTCACTTTTTAGATTCTTTTTTGTTCTTCTAACTGCAATCAAATCAACAACTTTTTCTTCAATTGTTCAGCATCCAAAACGGCTACACGATCTTCACTCAGTGTCACATCCGTTGAGATCACAAACGGTAGTGAATCAACTAGAGAACGTAGAGTAGCATCATCCTTCAGCCACTGCGATCCGCATTGGTCTTCATCCTCCCACCTGCTGAGAGTTAGACCTCGACATTGAAGCCTCATCAAAAGTGATATATTTGCTTTAATGATATATCTGCTCAACACAAACTTCTTATCTTTTTTGACACGAAAGTATATGGGACATCCAAATACTCTTAGCAAACCATAATCTTGAGTAGCTCCACCTGATCAAATTTCCAACAGAGTTTTATCTTCTATCACAGACGATGACAATTTATTCATGAGATGGCTAGCATATACCTAAGCCTCAACTCAAAATAATTTGTCTAATAGTGCATTAGATAACAAAACACTGAACATCTCTAGCAAGGCACAATTCATCTCCTTAACCACCCCAATTTGTTTTCGAAATGTGAAGTGCATATCAATACCATTATTTTGGCCAAATCAAGGAACTAATCCCTCTTGTACTTTCTAACATTATCAAATTAGAGCACTTTGCTCTTCATGCCAGTTTATTTCTCTATCAACTTCTTTCTCTTCAGGAACAAATCTAGGACTTCAAACTTTTGTCTCATATGGTATACCCAACAATGCCTAGAGAAATTATCAATAAAAGAGACATAGTATCAATGTCCTCTAAGTGATGCTGCCTTGGTCAGTAGGCCTGTCAATGGGTAGGGTCTGGACCCGGACCCGACCCAGACCCGACCCGATTAAGCGGGTATGGGAATGGTTGTTCTGAACCCGTACTCGTATACCCGTTAACTCGTATACCCGTTTAGTAAATGGGTCGGGTCTAATTTTACTTAAACCACACCCGATTACCCATTTACCCATTTCAACACCTAAATATAAATATCTACTTTAAGAATTGAAAACCTAGATGTTATATTATCAATTTTAGAATAGAACTTTCTATTTGATGTTCCCTTCATTTGAAAATTACAGAGTTTGTTTTCTACAATTATTGCTATTTTGAGGTCCATATTGTGAAAATCATGCCCACATCTCTATTTAGGAGACCTCTAATTTTTTAATTAATTGAACTATTTTGGATATGGGTAAACAGGTCTGGACCTACAGGTATAGCGGGTCTGGGTATGGGAACCTACCCTCTGGATCCGCGGGTAAACGGAGCGGGTATGATACCCTCTTGGGTAAATGGATCTGGGTCTGATACCATCCGTACCCGCCCTGAACCTGACCCGTTGACAGGAAATGGTCGGTCCCCAAACGTCCATGTGAACCAAATCAAGAAGATCTTCAGTACGGTGATTAAAGGTGCAAAATTTCACATTGTCTCCTTGCCTAGAACACAATGCTCATAGGACTCCAAGTTGTATGTCAACGCCCCTTCCAATAATCCTTGCGTTGCTAATGCCTGCAAAAAATCCAAACCAACATGCCCCAACCTCGAATGCCATAACCTGGTAAAATCGCCATCCAAACGTCTAAAGCTGCCAAATTTTCAGTAACTGAACTACCCTTCAAGTAGTACAAGTTGTTGCGTCAAATGTCCTTAAGAACAACCAATAAGCCATTGAACATCTTGAGAACACCTTCTCCAAGAGTCCCCCTCAAGCCATGTGCCTCCAAAGTTGTAATCAACATCACATTCTTCTTCAACAACCTCACATTATTCAACTCTCTGACCAACCCATCTGACGACTTGATGCAAATTGTACCTATCACTTCCATATGGCATGTGTGACCGTCACTGAACGAAACCACGCCTCCATCTAGCTTTTCAAAACTAGCAAATCACTCCCTTTCGGGAAAAGAATGATAGGTAGCACTCGTATTCAAAATCCACTCTGATTCCTCTGAATAGCAAACAGTAGGGGTGATAGAAAGTGAAAACAAATATGAGTTAAAATTATTACCATTCGCCTTTATGACATTAGCCTCTGATTTTGACTCCTTATTCTTGAGCCTTGGACAATCAACTTTTCAGTATTCTTCCTCTTTACAGAAAGCACACTAATTATTTCCCACTTGATGATTACCAGTTTTACCAATATCTCTTTGCCCTTCCGACCAAAATTGTTCGTATCAAACTTCAGCGCATTGATCTTCGCTTGGTGAATATTCACAATCCTCACTGTCGCTTGATTGACATCAGGCATCTCCTCTAGAAAAACAACGAAGAACCAATGCAGATAACCAATGAAAATAGATTCAAATAGATAAAGATTGAAACTTTACCTCCAAGTGAAACCCTAGATGAGTTTTCGAACGATCTACTCCACTCAAACGAACTCCCCACTGATTAAAACGAAAAATTATTTTGTAAATAGTTTAGATATTCTTAGTCTCATTTCAGAGTAACCGCTGTAGCAAGAGCTATGCGGGTCGATCCTCAGGGAAGGATGTGATGGAAGCGTTTTGGAACGATCTTCTCTGTAAATTTGCTTGTAAAAGAAAAAGAGAAATTGATTAGATTTGATCGAGTTTTAAAAGGTATAGTTTACTAATCATCTACCACAACCTATAGTATTAGTCCCAAAAAGTGAATATCATATTGAATGAAGAAGCATCAGTCCTAGGGTTTTGATTGATAATCAAGCAAGATGATTTAATAATGTTGGAACCCTAACTAGTGTGCACTAATAAAGATTAAACATTAATTCATCCTAATTTCAAAGCATAGCATAAGAGAAGTTTTTTCTTAGCTTAAAATTATGCTATCAAAGTTTTTAAGTATGAACTATGAAGAATCATTTAAATAGTGTAACCTAAATTAAAGTAAACCTAATCATCAATTCATCTTCAAGAAGATCTTTTTAATCCTAGGGTTTCTAACAATAATAGACGTCAATCAATTCACTTTTTTTAAACTAAACTAGGATTGATCGAGAGATTAGCAAACTATAGTTTTAATTTAGTTATTTATTTTTTTATGTTATTTTCAAGTTTTAGGTGGAATAAGAAGAATTGCATGAACACAAAAGAAGAAAATAAAACAATTAATCTAAGCAGGAAAACTGAATTAAATTGTAAAGAAGAAATGAGTAACCTTTATTGGATGTCACTGACCAATTTACAAAGCTCCTCCTTCTTCAAAATAATCTTCTTCAAATATTAAAAATGAAAATATAAGAAATTTCGGAAAGAGAAAAAGATCTAAAGAAAAACCCTAACTTCAGTCGCTGGATGCCCCCTCTCTGTTGCTTTGCAGGGGTATTTATAGGAAATATAGGAAGTAGAGTCCCATTATAACTCTGTCACGAAAATCCGTAACAAATCTCAACCAAACGGCCGCGGAAATGCGGCTATGGCCGCGTTTCCGCGGCAATAGCATGGCCAATGGCCACGCGCTTTCTTGCGTGATCTCCTCTGGTCTGTTCATTTGGGCACTCCTTCTGGATTTTGCATTCAAACCTTCTATCTTGAGAACTCGAGATAACTTGGGAAGCAAGTTATCACAAATCCAAATTTATAAAAGGAATTGTTCTTTATCTTTAAGCTTTTCTCCCCTTTTATCTTTATCCTTGTTTTGCAAGCAACTAGGTTTAAGTAGAAGTCCATCTTATCCTTTCCTCCTCCTTTTAGCAATTAGGAGTTCTATTTTATCCTTCCTCTTCTTCCTTAGATTTTAAAATCTAAGTTTAGATTAGGTTAGATAAGGTAGAAACTTCTAAATTACTGTGGGCTTGTAGGATTCTTAGGCTTTGGGCTTCACTTGTGCTTTTTTTCTTTATTTTTTTTAATTACTCAAGGCCTGCACACATTAAACAATAAAATATTAGTAGTAGTGCTTAATAAAAGAATAAAATAGGGAAATATGATGGTAAATGTGATGATAATTATGCACTTTTTACTACCTATCACCCACGAACCTGGAAAGTTCTGATACCACTTGTTGTGTGCTAAGTGAAAGTACCACCACTTGTGCTTGGCCTCAGGAGGAATCACCAAATCTCTGATCAATATCAGAGTATCAAACGCCGCACGTCAATCACCAACACAAATATATCACGAACACAAATAACCAAGGAGAAGAAAATGGTTAAACGAGGTTCAACAATTTAAAATAGGTTAACCTTTTGGGATGGTGCCCCAAGCCTTATAAGTGGTATCAGAGTCATGCCTCAGACTTTGGATCGGATGTGTGGAAGACCAAGGAATGGACCGGCTCAGGCCACCGTCCCTGTGGGAAAGGGGACAAGCTGCTGGTAGGCGGGCTGACTAGCTAGCTTTCTCCTCCGTTGTGACGACGGGGAGACCTGAAAGAGGTTGTGACTCTTTGTTCAAAGGGGGGATTGTTGAATATAGTGCGAACAATCTCACATCGGTTAGACTTGGAGATGATCTTGGGTATATAAGTGTTTAGGCTATTCTACCTAATAGGTGTACGGGGGAAAAAGTTGAAAGCGTATTGCAAAATTTTCTTAAATTAATAAAAATTACAACTCAAAATTTCAACTACAAGAGAGAGAAGAAACTCAAACTCAGATCTTCTCTTTGTTTAAGCTGGATTCTTTGCGTAGTGGTGAAAAGTGAATCTTGTTTTTTGTTGACCGGGTGAACGTCAAGCTCTTATGGAAATCTTCTCCTTGGATCACAGACAGAGTAGCACAGCTCCTACCCAATGAAATCTCAAAGAGACTTAAGTAAAAAACTTGTACTCAGCAAGTTGGTAGAAGAGTTTAACTCTTTATGAGTATTCCTCAGCTAAAAAATTTTGACCCCTCTTCAATAGCAAACTGAGCTATTTATAGGGGTTTCAGGGATAAAATTGTCCCCTAAAAATCCTTCATAATGGGGGTTAACTCCCCTCATTACGTGGGCAGTACTTGATCCAGTAATGGGGGTAGTTATAACTGAGACGCAGGGCTCATTTGCAGTTGAAACGCGGGCTTGAACTCTGTATTTAGCCATTGAGATGATGCTGGACGCGGGCCTCGAGCCTTGCGTTTTGGCATTGTTGTGGTATTGAGATACGGGCGAGCCCTGCTGAGACACGGGCTTCGAGCCCGGCGTCTTGGCTTTGCAGTGATGCTGAGACGCGGGCTTCGAGCCCTGCATCTTTGCTTTGCAGTGATGCTGAGATGTGATTTTTGAGCCTCGCGTCTTGACATTGCGTCAATAATTTTTATCAGCCTTACGTCTGAAGTATGGGCTCTGCATTTGACGATTTATCTTCAGTGATTTTTAGACAGTCTACAAAACTCCCTCCAAAGTTTTCGAAACTCCGCAGTTCGCTGGACGGATTTTAAAACACTTTGGACTTTTCTTTAGGCAGCAACCTCTCAAGACTGAACTGGCAATCTTCTGAGATACCTTGGGTTCGATCTTGGTCTTCATGAGTGTACTGTTAAATTCTTTAAAGCCAGCAGAGATAATTATCGTGAGTGTTCAGATACGCAGTCCTCACCTCATCGGTACTCTGAGCTAGTTGTCGGTGTACTATTGAACCGGGAAAAATTGCCAACTGCTTTTACCAATGTACTGTTTGAACTGATTTCAGAAGCAAAGACTGAACACAGGTCTTGTAAACGCAAAGGTCATGTTGCCTTGGATATGCAGACCTCGTCTGAAATAGAAATGCGACTCGCGAATATCGAAGTGGAGACGCAGCTCTCACTTTATTGAAGTGACGCAGACTTCGAGGTGGAGACACGGACTTCTCTTTGTTAAAGAGATGTGGCTCTGCTGTTTTGCCAAGGTGCGAGTTTTATTCAAAGTGAAGACGCACCTTTCACTTGATATAGGAACACGGCTCTGAATGTTACAAACTCGAACTTGCAGCTCTCGCTGGGAATAGAGGCGAGCTCTCTTATTTTGCCAAGACGCAAGCCAGAGAATACTGAAGAGACGCGGTCTTCGAAGTAGAGACGCGATCCTTAGCCATTTGCTGGGACGCGACTATGCGTTGTATAGGAGAAACTCAGACAATACTGAATTATTGATAAGACGCGACCCTGAATTATAAGGGAGACGTGACATTGAGTTGTCAGGAGACACGACTCTGAATTGTTAAGAGGATGTGGCTCTGGATTTTTTGAGAGACGCAGCTTTGATTCACTTAGAGGACGCGACTCTGAATTGTTGAGAGACACGGCTCTGATTTGTTCAGAAACGCAACTCTGCATTGTTAAGAGGACGCGGCTCTATATTGTTTAGAGATGCGGCTCTGATTTGTTGAAAGGATGCAGTCCTGAATTGATGGGAGAACGCGGCCCTGGATTGAGGAGAGAAGCGGCCCTAAGCTCTTCAACTTGCTAGAGGTGACGCAGCCTTCGGTTCGTGGAAGGATGCGGACTTCAAAATGTGATCCTAAATTGTTAAGGATGCGGTCCTCATTTTGTTGAGGGAACGCAGCCTTTGGTCTGTGAAGGAACACGGACTTCAAAACGAGGCCCTTGAAGCGTCGCTTGCAGTTATAGAGACGCGATTTTGATGACGCGACTCTCTGTGCGCGAAGAACTCGCTGGATCTTTCGAGGCAAAGTCGGCATTGACGGTTGGGGACTTGTGTCGTTGGGACTCCCAGAGCAAAAATCCATGTGTCTCACTCAGACTGGATTTGATATTCGGTCGCGAATTAAGGCTATTAATTGGTCTTTAAAGAATGGCTTTGATTTTTATGCTGTTAATTAATGGCCATTAGCGAGCCTATAAATAGGTCATGAGCCTTTTAACAGTCATTCATCTTAACTATTTTTTTTCATGGACAGGTGCTCTGAAGAATCTTTAGGGTTCTTGGACTGTCTTCTTCTTCAAGCCTGCATCCTGAAGAGCTTTCAAAGTTCTTTGAACGAACACAAAGCTATAATGCTTTCTTACAATCTTCTTCGAAAATTATCACTGTTAGGTGATTTCAGAATCAAAAAGTATCCCGCGATGCTTTCATGGTCGTGTCTTGATGGATGATGTCCTTCCTGTAAAGAACTCTTCTCCAGGTAGGAAATAGCCTACGCCATAATAAGACTTTGTTCCCTTGTGGCTTTGAGATCCAAGCGTACATGCTCTGTCTTGATCTCTTTTTGAAACTTTTGAAACTTCTTTCTTGAAGTTTAAACAGTCAACTTGAGATCCCTGCGTCCATGCTCTGCAAACGCGATCTTCACGTTATCTTGATAAAATATGAGCTTTTAGATTTTCGAGTCCCAAGTTCTTCAGATGCGAGCATGGTGAACTCCGCGTTTTGAGGCTTGAAACGCGGGTTTTGTATATGAGACTCGCGTTTGGACTTCATGACTTAGAAAATTTTAAGACTTGTATCTGCTCTTTTGAAGTCTCTAGACGCGAATGTGGCAAACTCTGCGTCTTAAAAGCCTTATACGCTCTTTTAAAATCTTAGACGCAAGTGTGGCAAACTCTGCGTTTTGAAGTCTTAGACGAGGATCTATAATGTCTGCGTCTGGAGTTCATAACTTTAGAAAGTTTTAAGGCCCGCGTCTGCGCCTTTAATATATGCCCCGCGTTTCAATCATCAAACGCAAGTCTAATATCGGGCTTGCATTCGGATCCATATTTTCTATCTTCGCAGAGCGTGGTAAACTCTGCGTCCGTGAGATTCGTGTCTGGAGTTCATGACTTTAGATCCGCGTCTGTGTTTCTAAATTCATGTTTTCTGTCTTTGCAGAAATTTAACCCTCGAATTTTTTCCTTCTCGCAGGTTGTGGCCATATCGTTGGTGCTGGTTCCAGTGTCTTTGTCGCGTTTATTGAGGTAGACATGAAACGACCAGTTTATTCGATTGGCAATCACTTGAGGAGTCCGAACTTCTGTCCAAAGGCGAGAAAGATCCGCGCGGTTCTCGATACATATCAAGACATTATTGGACATGATGCACCAGTAAGATCTCAGATCCTTTCTGATCACAATGAACATGGCACATTTGAAGGTCACAGAAAAGAGGACGTCACCAATAAGGTTTCTGATCCTCCCTTCACCAATCTTATTCAAAAAAGTGACAGCAACGAAAAAACCATGCTATTAGATGACTTTTTGGTGGTGGAGCTTCTCATTAAGTGAAGGATTACGACCTTGTGAAGACCTTTGCACCAGTTGGTCGGGTGGAATCTGAATGCTCCCCTACATTTCGATCTCAAGAAACATCATTGTTCTTCAAGAAGAGAGAAAGTCGATTGCTGTTCCTGGCCATAATCAAGAAGACGAACTTTGTGTATCTTTAATATTTCAAGGAGTGAGTGCAACCTTTCGCTGAGCAAGAGGGACTTCTTTGTACTCCTTTTTTGTAACACTTAATCTTATTAGATAAGAGAGCATTTTGTATCATTTTCATATTTTTGAATATTAATAAAAGTGACACTTTTTTGCCTTCTTATTTGCCTTGACTTCCTTTTTGCATTGAAAATCAGACAAGTGGACGTGATTATCTTTGATTTGCTAGAAGTATAATATTTTAACTTAGCAAGTCAAAGTTGAAAATTTCCATTTAAGAAATTTAAAAAGGTTACTGTCAGAGGTGTGATATTAACTTGACAGGAGTGGAATAGGTTCTATGGACTTGCCATTCTATGGATGAGAATGACAAGTGAAGTTTTCACTCCGCGGAGGATTGTGATTGAGTCTTTATCAGAGGTTTAGTATTAATGTAATTAAGACTCAGCTGGGGATTGGTGAGAACACTGTTAAAGGTGTGATATTAACCTAATAATGATTTTAAGTGAACCTGTCATTCTATTGATAAGAATAACAAGTAAGACTAAACCCGTCGGGGATCTAAGATTTCTTTACCATCAGAGGTGTGATATTAACTTAACGGATTGGATTGATTTTTGTCAGAGTTGTGATATTAACTTAACAAGGACGTGAGCTAGAGGTGTACTGTTAACTTAACTCCACAGGAATTTCAGTTTCGTTTGAAAAAAAACTGAAGACACCACTGCCATAGGTGTAGTGTTAAACTTGACAGTGGAGGTAATGCTAAAGGTGTAATTTTAAACTTAGCACTAGTCATCTCACTTCGATACGGAAGTTCGAGGGAAAGTCATTATCACAGGTGTATTATTGAACTTAACAATGAGTTGGATGCCAGAGGTGTGATGTTAAACTTAGCATCACTCGTCTCTGCTTCGATATGGAGGCCTGAGGAAAGTGACTGTCAGAGGTT
Organism: Agave tequilana; assembly: GCA_038442645.1. Taxonomy (NCBI): domain Eukaryota; kingdom Viridiplantae; phylum Streptophyta; class Magnoliopsida; order Asparagales; family Asparagaceae; genus Agave; species Agave tequilana. The sequence goes on along the minus strand of JAVJIF010018087.1, from coordinate 36,461 downwards.
TAATATTGAACTTGGCAGCAACTTGATCACTGTTAGAGGTGTGATATTAAACTTAACAGTAATTTGTCAGAGGTATAGTGCTAAAATGACAATAAGAGTTGATTTGCGATATGAGCAATTTTGAGGACTTGTCATTCTGTTGAGGAGAATTGGCGAGCGAAATTTGGAATGTCAGAGGTGTAGTGTTACCTTGATAATTTTGAAGATTTGTGACTCCATATAAGGGAGCGACAAGTGAAAGTCCGTACTTGCTAGGGAGTATTGAAACTTTTCACTGTTAGAGGTGTAGTGTTAACATAGCAGTGATTGAGCTTATGGACTTACCACTCCATGGGAGGGAATTGGTAGGAGACTTTGGTGGAGAAATAGAATAAATTATCAGAGGTGTAATATTAACTTGACGAACCACACGAACCCCATTGGGGATTAAGGAAAATGACTTTTCAGAGGTTTAATATTAACGTGACAAGTTTGTGCTTATTTCGTCGGGGAAATAGGTACAGGTATATTTTTATGGCCCTACCATTTCGTGAGAGGGAATTGGTAAGAGATTTTGGAGGGAAGACGGGACCAAATCCCTTAGGATTTTTAGCAAACCCTTAGTTATCAACGAATTTGGTTTACTTTTACCAACTACCATTTGAGTTAGGCTAGCTATGCTATTCCCTTCAGCAGATGAGTTATCGAGGACTTATGTTGGACTTAAAATCTAACAGTTTCCTCTATCCTTAGCCTTCAGAGGCATCAGCTTGATATATAAACTAGAAAAGAGTAATAAGGTTAAAACTGAAGTTTTACACTGTCTTTTCTTCAATGTTTACATCATGCATTGTGATGTAACCAATGTTCGGTCGGCTCGACAATGATCGACCGTAATGTGATCCATTGAAGAAAGAAGTTTTTCTTTGGCGTTCCTCCAAACATCTTGGATCTGAAAGTTTTGATCAGAGGTGTAATATTAACCTGATCATGAGGATCCTGTTAAGGATAGTACTTCTTCAAGAATCTGTCGTTGATCGGCATCATGAGAGTATCGCCGTCTGGGGTTATGAGGCGGTATGCTCCATTTGAGTAGACTGACTCTACTACAAATGGCCCTTCCAATTTGGGCTGAAATTTCTGTCTTATGCGTCATCATCATGGGTCTTCTGACAGTTAAGACAAGGTCATCTTTCTTGAAAGTCTGATCCTTGACTTTCTTGTTGAAGGCTCTGGAAATTCGAGCTTGATAAAACACGATTTGCTGTTGAGCTTGAAGGCGTTTACCGTCCAAAGCTTCCAGCTCCTGGAGTCGCAGTCGATGCTTCTCCTCATTTGTTATCTTCATTGTCAAGGCAACGCGTAGAGATGGGATCTAAATTTCTAGTGGGAGTACGGCTTCACACCCGTGTATTAAAGAGAATGGTGTAGCTTTCGTCAGAGTTCTCACTGTTGTGCGATAAGCCCATAAGCACTCACCTAACTTATCATCCCAGTCGCGTTGGCTTTTCGAGATGAATTTCTTGAGAAGTTTCCCAATGGTCTTATTGAAAGCTTCTGCAAGGCCGTTAGCGGCGGGGTAGTATGTCGTTGAAGACACATTCTGGATTCTGAACTTATTGCAGAATCTCTGAAATGCTTGGCTGATGAACTAAGGCCCATTATCGTGAACAATCTGTCGTGGCATGCCAAAGCGGTAGACCACGCGATGTTTAATGAACTTGATCACGTCGGATGTCTTTATCTCCCTCAGGGGATAGCTTCAACCCATTTGAAGAAGTAATCGGTTATGGCTAAAATAAACCGGTGTCCTTTGGGTGAAGGTGGGCTGAAAGGACCAACCACGTCCATTCCCCACATTTCGAATGGCCAGGAAGAAGTTGTAGGGCAAAGATGTAACGGTCCCAGTTAAAAATTTCCGTTTGACTACAATCATCTCATATAATCCAAGCGTGGACCCATCAAGATACAATACTTCCATTACTGACATCAGAATGCTCTATACTATACATCAAGCTCTACTAAGATAGTATGTATGATCTAAACATGATTTACCATTGCCAACACTTATGGTCCGACAACCCATTAGAAAACGCAGTCCAAATATATTACTATACCAAAATATATTACAAAGTTAGGGTCTAGTACCAGGCACTATAATGTTTACAAGTTAATGACAACATTCATCTAAAAGTTACACATAGTTTTATACAGCCATATACATATCAAAAGCAAAATTTAATGAAATGACTCCGATGGCGCTTATCCCGCACATTGCCTTTAAGCGGGTCCTTTGCCTTTGTCCAAACCTGGAGGTGGTAATAGAAATAGAGTGAGCTTGACAGCTCAGTGAGTAAAATAATATTTAAGCATGCCTGTTAAGTAGGTCTACATGGGCTAAATTATCAAGTTGACAAGTGTGTCTTTATACCATTTTTATAAAATTTTGTCATTAGCCGAAACCCCAACCAGAACACAGTACAGGGCTTATTAGTCGACTAGGTCATCCTATAGTCGACTAATACTACTTATAAGTCGACTTATATTAAAGCTATAGTCGACTGGGTTTGATCCAAAAGTTCCTGCTTCTCTGTTGGCTGTCAGTGGCTTATGTAGTCGACTACACTACCCGTGTAGTCGACTACTCTATTTACTAGTCGACTTACAGGTCCCCTATAGTCGACTAGGTGTAGGTCAAAAGGGTATGTTGCTCTCTGTTTGTCACCTATACTCAATTATAGTCGACTACCCTTTCTGGTGTAGTCGACTACACTAGGTATTAGTCGACTTATAAGTCGACTGCAGTCGACTAACTTATGTCTAAAACAAGTTGTTAACTCTCTGTTTGCTCTCTGTAACTGGGGATAGTCGACTACAGTCTATCTGTAGTCGACTAACATTGTTTTCCAGCAGCTTGTCTGTCCATATATCACATCTATAGTCAACTTACCCTAGGGGCTTAGTCGACTAATCTACTGAAAATTGCCTGTGTAAGGGATTATTTCAGATTCAATATTTAAGGATTTATATATAATTTCAACATAGGATTTCTATCTTAGCCACATCAACATACTTATTAACCCTAACACTGGGCTCCCCCTTCGGTCTCCTCCGGTTCAACCCGGTCCCTTACTCCTACACGTCATTCAACGCAATAATTTCCTCCTTCCACCGCCACCAGTTCAACCCGGTCCCTTCCTCGTATACATTACCGTATAATCTCCCCTTTTTACACCTTCGGTTCAACCCGGTCCCTTCCTCCAAATTCAACAATCACATTCATCATATACTATCAATATGCAAAGATACATAAAGTAACGACAACATGCAAGCTTCGTAGTCTTTACTTTAACACATGTCAATATCATGGGATTCATTAACATGAATAAGTAGCTACTAGTGAAATCATAAATATGCGAGTCTTTATGAGGTAACCAACATATCTCGTCATCATAAAATATGCATGACCAAAAATATATGCATGGTATCAAGTGTCATGTTTATCTATAGAACTATTTCTCTAGAAACATGTAGTAGACTACCGTATTAAACACCCATGAGCTTAACTCTTACGAGATTGCCATAAGACTATGTATACACAAAAAAAATCTATAATTTATACTCATGAAGTTATCTTTCACTTTCATGTCTATTTATCACTTACGATTTCTTTCATTTCCAAACTTTATTCTACCTATCATGTCACTAGGATCCATATGTTATACTCACCCCTTTGAAGTGGTAAGTTCTTTCTCAAGCTTGATTTCCCGCTACGACGGAGTCTACAAGTCATAACAACGCCAATATTAGTTCATAGCTAAAGAAAATAATACAAGAGGGTAGAGTTCTTAAAGTCTTTGCTTACCGTTCAACCAATGACACTCCCCCTAGCTTCTTATTTTAGATCACCCTTTGACTCGTTCTATCAGTTTCTTGGAGGAATTAAGACATGAAAACAGAACCTTTTTCTTGTATATGGACTAAAGGAAAGTTTGTGGGGAATTGAGAGGGAGAAGGAGGGTTTTTGTGAAGAAGGAATGGGGAAAAAGGGCTGCTGCTGTTGCTGCTTTGCTGCAGCAAAAAGGGAAGAGAGGGAGAGAGTTTTGGGAAGTTGGGATGAAGAGAGAGAGAGAGGGTTTAATCAAATGAGGTAGATCTCTTCATCCCCCTCCTATTTATAGCCCCTTTCCTCCCACAAAAATATGACAAGTGTCCCTCTCTAACCCATCACTCTACCCTATACCTTACCCTATAAACAAAGCTCCATGCCTCCCCTCTTCATGGGTACATGTACCCCCAAGTATGGTGAGGGATATGGTGGCAAAGTCAACAACATGTGGTGTATTCATTCCTATACATACATACATGTGTATATACATACCAATATATTCATTCTCATACATACCTACATATGTACATACACACTAATAAACATGGTAACAAGTAAAGTATCTAGCATGAATACTATTTCCCATCACCCCTTAAAGTATCAATATGTTAGGAAAAGGATGCTTAATTATGACAAGTGTTACAAAAGATGTCCTGGTGCCTGGTGAATGAAGTCATCATGGATCTGACAGGCGTGGCATCGCTTAGTGTAAGCGATGGCGTCAGGGATCATTTTTGGCCAATAATATCCAAGTCTTAGAAGTCGATCTCCAAGTTTTGGACCAGGTTGGTGAGCTCCACACATACCATCATGAGCCTCTTTGAGTGTTTCATGTGCCTCTTTATGTGACAAGCAGCGGAGGAGGATTCCATCATGCGATCAGCGATACAGTGTTCTTATCGCATTGTAGTAAAATTTAGGGGCTTTCCTTTTAATGGCAGCCGCTTCTTTAAGGTCATCGCAAAATGTCGTACAATGCGTAGTCGATATACAGGAATCGCCAATCCCCGAGCTCTGGAGCTGCCGAAGTCTCTAGAGCTTCTTTGACTTGAAGGTTCCCTGCTAGAATCTGATCATTTTTTAGGGTGAGTTTCGGACAGTACAAGTCATACCTGTAAATGAGTACTTTCTCTGTCGCTCCGGCTAGAGGAGCCAAGGAGGCAGCGAGGGACGCCAGTGCATCTGCATGCGCATTTTTCTGACGAAATACATGGTCGATGTAGAAATTTCTGAACCTCTCTGTCATGTGGATAGTTGTGTTGTGATAGGGTACTAAGTCTTCATGTCTGACTTCGTACTCCCCGCGAACCTGGTTAACGATAAGCTTTGAATCACCGTATGCTTCGATATTTTTAACACCAATCTCATCAGCGATCATCCCAATCAAGAGAGCATTGTATTCCGCTATATTGTTGGAACATGACTCAGTTAAAGAGAATGCACGATGTACGTAGCTTTGTGGGAGACAAGTACTACCCCCACTCCTGCTATGATATTTCCTCGAGGACCTGTTCTTGATGTGCCGTCGAAGAAAAGTTACCACACCTGTCCTTCGAAAGACGTCTGGGTCAAGCAATCTTCAGCGACCTCGTCTGAGAGATCTTCATAAAGTTTGGTCATCCTTGGATCTGGGTACTCAGCCAAGAAGTCTGCCACTGCCTGTCCCTTCACAGTTTTTTGTGGCAGAAATTGCATCTCATTTTGGGGGAGCAATATGGCCCATTTTACCAATCGACCATTCAGTAACGATGGCTTCGTCATAAGCAATCTTAAGGGATTGACTTTTGATATGACGTGTATGGTTTGGCCCACCAAGTAGTGTCGCATCTTCTTGACGGCGAATACCAACGCCAAGCATTTTTTTCGATCAGGTTGTATCAATATTCAGCTTCGATCATTGTTCTACTCAGATAATAGATTGCCTGATCATATCCACGATCATTATTCTGGGCTAACAAAGCTCCTAGAGAATGATCCATAGCTCGAACGTATATCAGGAAAGGTTTTCCTGACACTAGAGCTGTAAGGACAGGTGGATGCGTGAGGTACCACTTGATTTCCTCGAACGCTTATTGGCAAGCATCATTCCAAATGAATGAAACACCCTTCTTTATCAATTTGGTGAAGGGTTGGCATTGTCCTGAGAGATTTGAGATAAATCTCTGAATATAGGCCAGTCGCCCTTGCAAGCCTCTAAACTCTTTAAAATTCTTTGGAGGTTGCATTTCCTGGACAGCGCGGACTATTACGACAAATCCTTTGGATGTTACGACAAATCCTAGGAATTTACCACTGGCTACCCCCAGGAAGGATTTGGTGGGATTCATCTTCAATTGACGTGCTCTCATGATAACGAATACTGTCTTCAGATCTGCTATGTGATTGCCTTTGGCACGGCTTTTCACTGTAATATTGTCTGCGTAGCATTCCACCGTTATGCGTATATGCTCATAGAAAATTGTATTCATAACTCTCTAGTATGTTGCCCCTGCATTCTATGGTACAAGCAATAATTGGGGTTATCGGTCTTACCCACCTCCTCAGGACGTCTAGCGTCAGGAAGCTTTAGTCTGTTGCTCTTTGTTGAGTAACTTGAACAACAAAACTATATGCTCGCCCTTGAAAGAGTACTGCTTGTTGACGCGTGGTTAGGTAGAAGAACTACCCCCTCTAGCTGGTTAGGGCTTAGAGGAGACTCTGTCTCTGTCGCCAGTGTGTCCTTCCTTTTAGCTTGGAAAGATGCATATGGCGTGCGCCTTATCGACTTTTTAGGTCTGGGCTTGTTTTCTTCTGCCTTAACCCTAGCGACAATCTCTTCTGCCTGTTCGTCTTGCTGGACCAATTGCTTCAGGTATGGATTTCAGCTACCCTTATCTGAGCTAGGAGTGAGGTTTGTAAATTGTGACGGCATGTTTCCACCAGGGTGGCCTAGGTCATACCGCTAGGACATCGGAGTGCCATATTCTGAAATCTCTTCACACATGCTTTAACTGACTCTCCTTCCGTTGCCTCGTCGCCAGGAGAATTGGCATGGTAATCTACGAGTCATCTTCGAAGAAGCATGTAAGGAAAAGCTTCTCCAGATCACCCCAGTTCTTGATGGAGCCTTCTGAGATCTTCATGAACCATTCAAAAGCGATCCCCTTCGGGGTGCCGATGAAAAAACATGCCATGATGGCATCATTTGATACTACATTCCCTGTCTGAGACTTGAAGTAGTATATGTGTTGGTTCGGTGGACCCTTGCCATCGAAGGCCTGTAGGATCGGAGCTTTGAACTTAGGAGGGTACGGGACAAGATCCCACTCAGCCGGTACGGTCGGACCTCTCCTGCTTCTTGTAGGCCTTTTCGACTGGCGAGGGCTTCAAAACGCTGTTCCAGTTTACTCATCTTTTTTGAATGAGTGCTCCCATTCTCCGAATTGCCTCCCTCTTCGGATGGAGCCTTGGACGACTCAGAGTTAGAATGCTCCTCCTCCTCAGTATGTGCAGAAGACGAGCTTTCCCCTTCCTTCCGTTTGCCTTTGGACTCTTGGAAGGAATATTTGCCTTACGCTTCTTCTTTTTGTCCTCAACCAATTGCGAAAGCATCTGGTTGAGGCTGTCGATAGATTCTTGTTGAGTACGAATTATATCGAGTTGCTCCCTTTGGGCCTGGGCTTGCTGTTCAAAGTGCCTGGCCATTTTCTTCAGGAGTGCTTGCCATATATGCAAAGGTTTCTTTCTCTACGAAAGAGTTCGAGGTCTGTGATTCTACGATGGCAGAGTGTAACTCACTTATTTCAATGCCCCGGGCTAGGGCACTATAATCCACTAGGGCTCTTACGCCAGTTCGAGTCCAGATATGCCGGTACACTCTTTCCGGTTCGGTGTCAGACTCGTCAGAGCTGACTATTGGCTGCTTTCCCTTAGTTTTGCTAGGCGTAGTGCCTAGACCCACCACGTTCGCAGTAACTTCAGGGAACTCTGCATCGGAGAAAGTTCTCCTTGTGCGAGAGCGATACCTTTTGGCCGAGTGAGAGATTGACGTAGATGATAACTATTTGAACACCGACTGTTTGCAGTGGCATTCAGAGAGCATCGCTATAATGAGCCATTCACAGCAGCATAGTGGAGTGATTTGATGAACACTTCTCTTCTTTGTCAAGTAATCCCTTAGATTCGTCCAAGGAGGATCAAAGAGACCAGCCTCGAGTCTATAAGGATGAGGACTTTTCAGCTCCCTTCTGACCCTAGCTGTTGGAGAGCGAATGTTAACCTTGCGTCGCAACTCCGAGACGCAAGTCTCCGGGGCGCAGGGTTCAGAGATGCGGAGTTCACATTCTGTAGAATAGACGCGGCTCTCGCGTTTTGGCTTTGAGATGCGGGTCTCGTGCCTCTGCTGATAAGAGACGCGGACCTCGCGTTGCTGATTGTCGTGCTTGTCTGGCGACACTTGAGAGACGCATACTTTGTGAGTCCCACGTTCTGGCGTAGAGATGCGGGTCTCGTATCTCTGAGAAGAGATGCAAATTTCGCGTTGTTGAACGCCGCGCCTATGAGGTAGGGCCTCAGAAATGCGAGCCTCATGAGCTTTGCGCTTTGGTATCCAGACGCGGACTTCACGTGTCTGATGCTGTTCAGAAGAGACGCGGGCTTGAGCCTCGCGTCCTGCATCCGCTGGCCAGATGGATTTTTCAGCTTCTTCCATCTGTTGTTGACGTGCGCGACGTCTTTATCAACGTTTAGCATTCCGATTACGCTTCACGGGATGTTGGGCACCCCCGGTAACCTGAAACTGAGGAAGAGGAGGGGCGTGGCAAGATTGGCCTTCAATGACGTTGGCCTCGCGGGTCTCGTGGGAGATGTTGACGTGGGCTACACGCGTGACGTGGCCAGAAATAGCCCTGTTTGTGCAGGTCATCTTTGGAGAAGTCTCCGAAGAGACTTGAGAGCGGATCTCCGAGGAGACCCTGCAGTACTGTTGTGCCATCCTGAGGCTCTTGGAGACAAAGTGAGGAACTCTTCGTACTTTTTCTGGTCGAATTCCACAACAAGTAACTCGATCATTTTTCTCATGAAACCGACGTCACCTTGCGCCATAACTTACTCATCAGTAGAGAAAGTAGTTCCCAGCGGAATCGCCATCTCTTGAATGGGGTGAAAGTTGAAAGCGTATTGCAAAATTTTCTTGAATCAATGAAAAATTACAACAACTCAAAATTTCAACTACAAGAGAGAGATGACACTCAAACTCAGATCTTCTCTTTGTTTAAGGCTGGGTTCTTTGCATAGAGGTGGAAAGTGAATCTTGTTTTTCGTTGACCGGGTGAACGTCAAGCTCTTCTGAAAATCTTCTCCTTGGATCACAGATGGAGTAGCACAGCTCCTATCCAATGAAATGTTAAAGAGACTTAGGCAAAAACTTGAACTCAGTAAGTTGGTAGAAGAGTTTAACTCTTTATGAGTATTCCTCAGCTGAAAAATTCTAATCCCTCTTCAATAGCAAACTGAGCTATTTATAGGGGTTTCAGGAATAAAACTGTCCCCTAAAAACCCTCCATAATAGGGCTACTCCCTCATTACGTGGGCAGCACTTGATCCAGTAATGGGGGTGGTTATAACTGAGACGCGGGGCTCATTTGCAGTTAAAATGCGGGCTAGCTCTGCGTTTAACCATTGAGATGATGCTGGACGCGGGCCTCGAGCCCTGCGTTTTGGCATTGTTGTGGTATTGAGATGCGGGCGTCGAGCTCTACTGAGACACGGGCTTCGAGCCCTGCGTCTTGGCTTTGCAGTGATGCTGAGACGCAGGCTTCGAGCCCTGCGTCTTGGCTTTGCAGTAATGCTGAGACGCAGGTTTTGAGCCTCGCGTCTTAACATTACGTCAATGATTTTTATCAGCCTTGCATCTGAAGTATGAGCTCTGTATTTGACGACTTGTCTTCAATGATTTTAGATAGTCTACAATAGGTTAACCTTTTGGGATGGTGACCCAAGCCTTACAAGTTGTTAGGATTGACAACAATGCGGAAGAAGAAAAGAGAAGGAATCACAGATCAATCAAAGACACCAGAAATTACGTGAAAAATCTTAATTGGGGAAAACACAGAGCCGCAAACAAATCCACTATTTGTCAGAAAGATTATAGGGGAGAAGAAGAGAAACCTCACAATCTCTCTGTATAATGGCACTCACCATAGCCTAATCTATTGATGCTTTTTTTCTATTAACCCTAATGACGACGCATCCCCTTTATAGGATAAAGTAGGATTACAAGTTGTGAGATCCTTAAACTGCGCTTGGCATGTTCACTAAGTTTCGTTGGCAAAGAAACTCCTGGACACGGCTGCTTTCAGGCTGGACTGGGCCGCTTTTAGGCTGGATCGCTTTCAGACTGGACTGGGCCGCTTCAGCTAAGCACCTTGGGCAAGCTACTCTATTTTGTCGCTACGGAGTGCTCCTCCGGCTACATACTTCAGAGTGAACTTTCGCTCTGGAGACTCCTCCACTCTAGAAGGCTCTGTCGCTCTGTCCTTGCCATCAACTGAAACTCTGAACTCGTTCAAATGTTGTAACCCGAAGTCATCCAAGGTCATCGCCCGGAGTGATTCGATCTCGCTCTGAGATTCCAACTCCCACGGTATGACGATCTATCAAGGCAATAATTAGGCTCCATAACTTAATAATCTCTCACTTGGAGACTGATTATTGACATAGCAGCAGCATCCTATCTCTCTCTCGTAGTTCTCCAACTCTCAACTCATAGTAATATTTGTTGCGACTCAACTTCGGATCTTCACCTTAGAAGACCCACGGAGGCTGAGCAACTCCGGATCTTCACCTTAGAAGACCCACGGAGGCTGAGCAGGTCTTCAGCTTCTCCGTCGTGACCACCTTGGTCAGCATGTCTGCGGAATTATGACTCGTGTGTATTTTCACCTGTGATAACACACCATCCTTCAAAGGAATACAGATGAAGTGGTGCCGCACATCAATGTGCTTGGTTCTATCATAATAGACTGAATTTTTGGTAAGATCTATAACACTCTGGCTATCACTATGCAGTAACAGAGTCACCTGCTCCTTGCTAAGCGCTTTGATAAATTGTTCAATCATATCAACTCCTTGCAAGCTTTTGTCGTTGCAACTTATTTGGCCTCTATCGTAGACAAGGAGATTATCTTTTGCAACCTCGACACCCAGCTTACTGCTCTATTTCCCAGTATGAAGACATAACAGTGGTACTCTTCCGACTGTCTACATCACCAGCAAAATCAGAGTCTACATATCCGTGCAGACGAACGTCTGTGTCATCATAGCACAATGTCATATCTGAACTCCCTTTCAAATATCTCAAAATCCACTTGACAGCTCTCCAGTGCTCCTTCTCGGAGTTTCTCATGTACCTGCTAACAACTCTCACTGCTTGAGTAATGTATAGCCTCGTACATACCACAGTATACATCAAGCTGTCCACAACTGATGCATATGGCACCTCCAATATGAGAGCCATCTCATCTTCCGTCGTCGGAGTCTGTGTCTTTGAGAGCTTGAAGTGACCTCTGAGCGGGACGTTCATATGTTTAGCATTCGACATGTTAAACCTCTTCAGCACCTTCTCCACGTACTCAGCTTGTGATATCTTTAACAACCTCTTTTCTCTCTGCTGATTCTCATTCCAAGGATTTTTTTCGTTGGACCCAAGTCTTTAATTGAGAATTCTTTCGGCCTTAAGATTCACAATCTCTTTAATGCTTAATTCGGTAACAAGCATATCATCTACATACAGTAATAGTATGATATAAGAATTCTCAAACCACTTGGAATAGCAATAATGATCATCCTGCAGCCTTGTGAATCCACTGCTAACCATGAATTTATCGAACTTCAAATACTATCTCAAAGCCTGTTTCAAGCCATATAGTCTCTTCTTGAGCTTGCAAACCAACTGCTCCTTTTTCGGCATGATATAACTCTCTGGCTGCATCATATAGATGTCCTCCTCCAAGTCACTATGAAAAAATACAGTTTTAACATCCAGTTATTCTAGATACAAGTCCTATGCTGCCATAATACTCAGAATATATCTAAGAACAGTTAGCTTCACAGCAAGAGAGAAAATGCCGATAAAATCAATACATTCCCGCTGTTAAAATCCCTTCATAACCATCATCGTCTTGTGCCTCTTGGTACTGTCATGCTCTTTCTTTAACCGATAAACCACTTGTTATGCAGGGCTCTCTTGCTTTCTGACAGTTCAACCAAATCTCATGTTTGGTTCTTCAATGGAGACTCTATCTCATCATCCATAGCAAGCTCTCACTTGTCCTTGGCTTTCACATGTAAAGCCTCTTCATAACACTTGCGCTCACCACTGTCAGTTAACAACAGATAGTGCAAGGAAGGAGAATATCTCTCCGGAGCTTTAGTCATTTTGGTTGATCACCTCAACCCACATTGGGGGGTCGGAGGATCTACTAGAGACTCCACCACTCCGAAAGGCTATATCGCTCGGTCGTTGCCATCAACTGAAACTCTGAACTCGTCCAAATGTTGTGACCTGGAGTCATCCAAGGTTATGGCCCGGAGTGCTTTGATCTCGCTCCGAGATTCCAACTAGCACGGTGATGATCCGTCAAGATAATAATTAGGCGCTACAACTTAACAGGTTACGTCCTTGGTCAGAAGGGAGAAGATCTCATTCAAACAACTAAGTTACAAGGGTTAGAAATTGATCCTAAGATCCAACTTGATCAAAACTGATCCAAACTAGAGAAACTATACAATTTGTCATAGAAATCTCTCAAACAAACTAGCCTAGAACCCTCAAATTCTCTTCTTACAATTTGGTGCAGAAACCCTGATTATATAGCTAGAGAAACACTAATAGAAGAAAATCCAAATCGGATACAAATTCCTCGTCAAAAACAAAAACTCGAATTCAACTCGAATTGTCAAAACTCGCAGATCAGACGACTGATCTGTGCAGATTAGTCAACTGGTCGATCAGATTAGTCGATTAATCGATCATATTAGTCGACTGATTGTTCAGATCAGTCGACTAGTAGGTCAATGCTCCATCTCCAATGTTTCTATTAAATCTCAGACTAGTCGACTGGTCAACGTGCACAAAACGTGCACACAACTATTTTTATTCTTTGTATCAAACTCGGGCTCGCGTTCTCTCTCTCTCTCTCTGGGCTACAACTGAGTTTGAAAGCTCCAATTTCATCTTCTCACCCACATTTCTGCACCCAAATTATAAGGAGAGAATTTGAGAGTTTTAGAGTTAGTTGTTTGAGAGAATTCTACAGCAAATTGTCAGAACTCGCAGATTAGTCGACTGGTTGATCAGATTAGTCGACTGATTATTCAGATCAGTAGACTAGTAGGCCAATGCTCCAACTCCAATGTTTCTGTTAAATCTCAGATTAGTAGGCCGATCAGTCTACTAGTCGACATGCACACAATTGTTTCCTTCTTTGTATCGAGCTCGGGCTCCCGTCCTCTCTCTGGGCTGCCAACTGAGTTTGAAAACTCCAATTTTCATCTTCTCCCCTACAAACTCCAAGTCATAAGAAAGCCCTAATAAACATAAACGTCAAGGCTAATGGTTTTTATTCAAACAATCATTATTATGAACTTCTAAATACATAATAGGAAGAAACTTGAGTTTTTCTTTTAGGTTTTTTAGATATACATCCTTTAATTTTTTTTTAATAAAAATACTGAAATCATTGTAATTGCCAATTGACCAACCAAATAATTTAAGCTCTTGAAACCCTCGTAAGTTATCACTTCAAAAATAAAAAAAGAATATTTCTCTCTTTATTGTTGAATAGAATAATAAATTTTCAAAATGACTAAATTAACTATATCTTTTAATTTCTCTAGTTGAAACTCCTCCCTAGCAACAACCGTAATTGGAAAATTTTGGAATTGAGCCTGTTTGGTTTGCTGCAAGTGAGAGGAAAAAGTGTAAGTGAAAAATGTGGAGGACAATGTGAGAAAAAAGTGAGAAATTGAGATTTATGCAAATAAGTTTTTTGTATTTGGTTGTAATGTGAAAGTATAAGTGGAAAAGTATATTGTATTTTCTGGTGGTTTTTGGTTAGTAATGTGAAAGTGAAAGTGAAAAACTTGATCACAAATTTGATTGCAAAATAATATTAATATAAATATTAATTATGAAAAAAATTGGACTGTAATTATACTGAAAGTGAGATTTACATAATCACAAAATTAACTGTTTTCGCTACAACTTATTACAAGTGAAATTTACATGACTACAAAATTAATTGTCGCCTCTTACAAGTGAGAAAATGATAGTGTAAAAAAAAGATATAAAAGCAAAAAGGAGAAAAAAAAAATTTCATTTTTCTTCTCCGGTTCCAAATAAATACTGGAACTGAGAAATGAGTTTCCTAACTTCTGCTTTTTACCACTCCCGCCCCCGTGTAATTTTACCCCCAAGAAGTCACAGAGCGCGTGCATTGCACGGGTCAGATTGGTGAGTATACATCACTGAAAGTGAAAGAGCCGAACGGTTGCCAGTCTCTCATCTCTCTCTCTCTCTCTCCTCTCTCTCTCTCTCTCTATGGCGGCGGCCGCAGCGAGAAGCGCAGTCCTGAAGCACGTGAGGGTGAGGGTGGGATCCGCCGCTCCGCCGGTGAGCCAGGCCCTCGGTCACCTCCTCTTCCGCCGCCTGTTCTCGGAGGAGGTGAGGGGATCGTTCTTGGACAAATCGGAGGTGGCCGACCGCATCATCACCGTCGTCAAGAACTTCCAGAAGGTCGATCCATCGAAGGTAAACAACTAAACGCGACCAATATTAAGATTCATTTCATTTGATCTTAAATCTTGAAACTAGGGTTTAGTCATTCTCGATTTCTTACTTCAAAAAAAAAAAATTTGATTTTTCCCCAGTTTTTTCTCTTCTTCAGTTTGATAGATATTCTGATTTATGTCAATCTTGGTCTAATTTGGGACGTACTTATATTCTCGGATGAAAATGTTAGCTTTTGGATTTGGATCTGGCTTTGGTCTGCAATTTGATTATTAATGTAAAAAAACTCCAAATTCAGTTATAACTATAGTCAATCTCAAATTTAATAGAGGCGTAAAAGGTAAGTAGAGAAATCCGGAGCAGGCACGAACTCTGGGCTTTCCTCAAATGAATGGTCGACATGACTGAGTGTATGTGCAAGTCAAGCTCTTTATTATGATTATTATTATGTTATTTGTGTAGTTTTTGTTGGAGAATTGATTTGTTAATGCTTTCTAATTGTAGGCTTAGCTTAGTTCACGAGTTTTTGAGAAATAAGTAAGAACCCCCTCCTCCACCCCCCCCCCCCCCCCACCCCAAAAAAAAAAAAAAACCACCGCCACCGCATTCTATGCCTATTCCTGCAATCTAACTGGTTCCAATGGTTTGACTAGTCATTACAGACATAGACTTCATTTTAGCAGTTGATTTTGTTGGGAGGCCAATCTTCCTTCTTGTATAACTTATGATGATTATGTCATTGGCCAAGCAATAGTTTTCATCAGCTAATTGTTCTTTCGACCTATAAGTTGATTTATCAAAAAATATTAACTAGGTAACAATCTTTCTAGCATATAGGAGGGTCCCTTGAGTTCATTTAAAGCTACTTCTAGGGTCCAATAGAGTTGTTTTTGTAGAACTTCCAAGTGAACCTTAATCAAGATTGATTTACATCAAACCTACAATTTATAGACTTCTGCACGGTTCGAAGACTACTCGGCCCGTCTCAGCCATTGCTGAGACGATTCTGATACGCGAGTCGTCATTTCCCTGTGCCCGTTGACCGACTAGGCCGAGCATCGGAGTCGACTCGGTCGACTCAGCCGAGACTCGACCGAATCGATCTGACTTGGCCGAGTCGAATCCGATCCTCAGCCGAGTCGGTCTGAATTTTCTATAAACCCGTGACGATACGGGTTTAAAAGAAAAAGAAAAGAAAAGAAAAACCAAAAACTTACCTCAAATCTCGCTCCGACGCTGCTCCACTCCAGCTCCCGGCTCTGCCGCCCAACAGTCCGCCGCTCCGATCGCCAATCCAGCTCCGCTGCCCGACGCCGCCCCTCCGGTTGCCGATCTGTTTCTCTCTCCGCCTCCAGGTCTCTCTCTCCCCCTCTTCCTCTGTCTCTCTCCCCCCTCTCTCATCCACTCTCTTTCTCTCCCTCTCCATCTTCCAGGCTCTCTATCTCTTTCTTTCTCCCATCTCTCTCTCCCCCCTCCCTCTCTCACCCGCTTTCTCTCTCTCTGACTCTCTCTTTCCTTCTTCATCCCTTTATTTCTCTCCCCCCTCTCTTGATAATTTAATCTCGCTTTAATTTTGTTAATCTAGATAATTTCTCGCTTTAATTTTGTTAATATTAGTCTAAATTTAATCTTGTTAATTTAATCTTGTTAATTTAATCTTGTTAATGAATGCATTTTGTGCAAATTACTATATTATGCATGTATTATGATATGTTTCTACCGACGATGCGTGTATTTATGCTTTCGCTTTATTTAAGTGTGCTAGGTGATAGGTTTTGGATATGTGATACATGAATATTTATGTCTACATTTTTTGGATTTGTCGTGATTTTTTCAAAAAAAAAAGCTTTCTATGTAGTGTTTTGCGCGTATCGCCCGAGTTCGATCCGAGACGCCGAGACCGATCCGTCTCGGTGCCCACCGAGTCGGCGCCGAGACCGCGATTTTGAACCATGGACTCTTGTTTCTAGAACATGATCTTACCATCATCTGCTCTTTGAGTCGTCATGATGCATTCATTTGCCCTTCGACTTGTATGGCATGATGCGGAGTCTTTTCGAAATAATTGCCTTTCTGATTCTATAATCATTGCCACTCAAGTCAGGTATTGATTAATAATAACAGAATTTGTAAACTGGACGGCTTGTCATCACCAGAATTTCCAAACAAAGCTTATAAACATGTTTGGTCTTCATCATTTGAATTTCTTTTGTTCCCAACTGAAACGTTTAAAATCATTAGAATTTAGAACAATAGGTTAAGACTGTTGAAGATAGTTTTTAGTGTGGGCCTTTTTGAAATTTGGTGTCACCAGGTTAAACATGATTTGTGAGTTAAACCAAGACAATTAGCCCGATTGTTGCTGATATAAAATAATCTACAATAAGATAAACCATTCTATATAAGCAATGTTTTCTCAGGCACTTGCGCACTCCAAAGCATGAGAAGCGTAAATGCCTAAGCGGCCCTCCTAGGCATTTAGACCATCCCCACATCATCTCAATTCTTCTTCTTCTTCTTTTTTTTTTTTTTTTTCTCTAATTTCCCTTTTTGTTTTGCTCTTCTTTTTTTCTTCTTGTACTATTGGCAGCCAACACCCCTCTCAAGAAGGGGGAAGGGGGAGGCGTAAATCATGTAATTTGTAATAAAGGTTATCTGTTCAGCATGATAGAGAATCAGAGATATAATTTTGGGATAAAAATTTATCTTTTCTCACGTCAAGAACACTTTACAACAGTTCTTTTTCTGATGTTTTACAAACAGTTTTTAGGCAAGGAAACCACTTTTTCCCCACTTGCTACCAGGTTTTATTATTATTATTTTTTATTTTTTAAGTCCTCTCTTCATTCAAAACCACTTTTACCTTGCAAAATAGACCCTAACAAGCAGAGAGAGGGCATCAGTGAGAGAGAAGCCACTTTGTTACGTTGCTTTAAACTTTTCGTTTCACGTCCAAGCAAAGAAATAGGCCTGAAGGCACATTTGGTTTCACACAAGATTAAGTGAATAAAAATGTTGCAAGTAGAAAGTTTGTTGTCTGCTTGTAGCTGTCGTACTGTTTGGCATCGGTATTTGCAGATTACTTATTTCCATGCAAGAAACTTACCAGTGGTCTTGAGATTTTGAATAAAAGTAGGTTACAATTGGGAATCACTCTCGTTATTTAAATCAGACCACTATTATCTTCTTGCTCTTTCCCCCCCGCTTATCAATTAGAACTGATAATGGTACTTTCATCTTATAGCTTATACAGAGACACAAACACATCCCTAGAAGTACTTGCAATACTATTATCTACTTCTTCAGTAGTAGAGAAACCGACTCTAAAAAAAATGAAGTACTAACATGTGGCAAGATAGGCCCTTAAGAGGGGCTGATAGACTGATATAAAGCAGTGTTTGGCTCTATGGGGACTGATTGTTATAAAGCAGTTTGGAGGAAAATGCCGATTTGAGTTTAATCCTGGGAACATAAATTGGAGGCTACATTTCTCATAAATGATGTGAAGGATTTAGATGAGGAAAAGTGAATAAGTTCATTGTATTTTATAAGCTTGTATAATGGTTAACATTTTCTGAGGTGCAGTTAGGTAACATGTAGATGTAAAGGTTTATATTTTAAATGATTAATTGGAGTTATATGATAAACTGAATCAATAATCGCTAGAAGGCGTTAGCTGAACAAGTTGAGCAGTGACAAGGGAGTTTGTTATTTGCTATATTATGCTCTGATGCTAAGGTCATTTGGAAGGCTCTTTCTTTACTAATATTTGTTAGTGACATGATATTGTTGTCTACCTGTGGTGTGATAAAGTTAACTGGTGAGGCAAGAATCAGACACGACATTAAATTTGGATTACTAAGCAAACTTTGGAGATCAAATCCAAAAGAATTATTGTTAAAATTGTATATAATTGAGTAAAGTTTATGTGGGTATAGAAATTCTTGATGCATTAATCAATGATGATACCCAGGGGTCATTTTGGTGCTTCCTGCTCATGGATTTCGAGTAAAGTGTCAATGGGTTGGATGAAATGGAGAATGTACTATTTGAGTGGTGTATCAGCTAACTGTGGTCTATAAATTGGTGGACATTTAATATTGAAAATTAGGGAGGACCGAACACTCCAAACAGCACCTTAGAATTTCAATAGATGTGTGATAAAACTATAAAGGACATGTTTAAATTGGGTAAGTTAGAGCGTAAAGTTTCTTACATTGAGCATAACATGGTGGGTGGGTGGATGATGAAGATGGCGGAACATGCATAATAGATTTCAACAAAATCCCCACAAGAGGAGCTTGATTGAGTTGAAAGAGTAAGAGAAAAAGAAGACTTTAGTTTACTTGACCAAGTAATTTGAACACATTATTTGTTAGGACGAAGGGCCCTTAATTGGATTAAAAGGTTTGTAGCTATTTTGTTTCGTTTTTTCCTGTATGTAGTTATATTGGCGCTTAATTCTGATGCTAAATCACATGGTTTGAAATCTCAGTATCGGTATCGACCAATGATTTTTAGTATCAATATCGACAATATCGGCCATCAATATCGGAAATATCAACCATAATCTGCAGTACATGTCCTGATATCGGCCGATATTATAGTCTTAATATTATATAGGGTACCTCAAAATCCGATACAATATTGCCGATATATATTGGAATCAGACGATGTTTGAAGCCATGCTAAAAAAAATGTATGAGATGAGAAAATTTATGGTTAAAATTATGGTAGGTCATACCACTGATTTTCATTGGCAAACAAAGGTCTAACAAAAATATCAATGATAAGATTAACACCTAATGATATGAAAAACAACTAAGCCTTTATCCGAAATCTTTGGCGTCTGCATTGAATTCTCCTTCTCCATTCAGCTATATTAAATGCCAATCTCCTGTTAAAGGGTAGCACTTACATATTATTCATGATTCTGAGGCTTTATCCTGAACCTTTTGGCTTCACCAAGACCGAACTTCATTATCATCTTGTTAGTTCAGAATTTAACGTAGCTATTACAATATCCCATTCTTGTGATGTCCTTAGATAAGATGTGGTTCAATGGGACGAGATGATAATGGTAAAACCAGCTTAAGAGTGATTATTCCCTTTTTCAACTAACTGAAAGCATGTGAAGCTTTGAATGAGGAGTCAGTTTAAATTCCAATTTAAAAATATTGCTACTTTTTTTTGCTGATAATGCAAATTCCACCAGATGATATTTATTCCTTAAACTCATCAATATGTTCTTTTGGCTATTGGCCAATTCGTTAAAAGGTGTCTTCTTTTCTTATTTATCCTATATTTGATCTTGAGTATACAAACTGTCATTCATGCACTACTTATTTAATGATTCTATACATAAGTTCCTAATAGTAGGTACACTTTGATGATTTTAAATGTTATAGTCCATAACAGTAGATGCAATCATCATTATCAACCTTTTTGCACCAAACCGGGGATCGATTATGAAGTTGAAAGTTCAAACTATGCTAAGAAGGGTTAAGAAAGATTTGATGAATTTTTCAACTGGCTATCAACTTGACACTAAACCCAAGTTTCGTGACCCTAATTTCCTGGTTAAGGATTATATAATCTCCATGTTTACATGAAGTAGCCTGTTGGCCCAACATTATTATTGGATTGCACTTTTGAGATCATGCAGCCAAGGGCTCCAAAAATAATCAAAGGCTAATGGAAGAGTAGCAGAGGAGTTAAGATGATAAATCTTCCATAGGGAATGGGCTTCATGTCTGGGGCAGGACATAAGCCGAAGAACAAAAAGAAAATGCAGATCCATCATCAATTACTACACCTTGAACTTTTTATGCATTGCCACTTGGTGGAGCCTTCTGTTAATATTTACATTACAGCATGAACGTCCATAACATTATACCAATGTTATGAGGATGACGTTCTAACTCGACATCTGGATAATTTACTGTGTGGTTTGATTTCCAATACTATGTCTCATAAAAGTTTAGAACCCTAATTTGATGAAATACTTCTCTGGTGGCTGAGTGCAGGTCACACCAAAAGCTCACTTCCAAAACGACCTTGGTCTCGATAGTTTGGACACCGTAGAGATTGTCATGGCCTTGGAAGAAGAATTTGGATTTGAGATTCCTGACAATGAAGCAGACAAGATCAGCTCCATCAATCTTGCTGTCGATTTTATTGCCTCTCATCCTCAGGCAAAGTGAATGAACCCCCTGATCTGATACCTGTTCTGTTTTCTGTTTGCTTTTCCAAAACCAAAACCATTTCAAAGCTGTTAGAGCTCTTCTTTTTATTGGAGAGTGAGAGTAAAGAGAGACTCTATATAGGACTAAAGTTGTTGCTTTGCTTTGTGCCCTATAACATTTATTCAGAGCTAGATTTGCTGTGAAGAATTTCTAATGTTGGAACCAATATTCTTAGCAAATAAGCCATCCTAGCTCTTTTGTGCACTTGGTAAGAGCCGTTCATTGAGCTTAACTAGCTATGTTCATTTGAATCTTTTAGTTTGTGGCTTGTGTGTATCTCAAGAGTTTGTTGAGTCGTTATATATTCCTCTTCTAATTCTAAATGCTTTTCTTGCCCTTGTGCTGGGGTCGGCCCTCTGGTTGATTGGCTATCTGATCATCTCTTTTTGCTCGTTACACATCGGCTGGATTTGAATATTCAACCATGAAAATGTGAAAATTCGGGTTCAGGATGATATTTCAAGCTGTGATCATGAAAATATAATTATCGAGATATCTCTTTGTATAAATCAGCTTGGTTAGCATAGAAAGCTTTGTTACCTCATGGGCATGACAACATACAGACGGCTTTTTTGATTTTGAGTCAAACCTTTTTGATTTTGAGGCAAACTCAGGATTAACTGCTCAGTGGATTTTGATGTAACTTCAAAGCTTTGCCTGGAACTGCTATAATGTGATGCCCAACATAGAAAGCAAAAACACCAAAAATCAAGCCTCATTTTGCAGCAAAGCAACACTAATGTCAAACCTTTCTGCGGCAAAATAGAAAGTATCACATCAACACATATTTATTTATCTTTTTCAATTCCTAAATTACTCATAACACAATTTAATAGTGCAAACACATCATCAACAAGTAACCTCATTTAGCATTTTTTGCAAACCAAATGCAACAAAAGGTGCCTACAGTAAACCAAACCAAACAAAGGACTCAAATAAATCACTCCCATTGCACCAAATATCGCATGTGACAATATGCGACACCAAACCAAACCAAATCTGACTACTTTCAAACCCACTTCTACAAATAATGAAATGCAGCAAGAATTATAATCCCCCAAGGGCCAGCTTAACACGCGTTATGTCACAAAAACAACTAAATATAGCTCAACTCCATGCATTTGAAGTGCACAATAAAAAGAGTTAGTTCATCTACGATGGCAAAAGAAAAACCATAATCCCTTCTTGCTCTATTTTATCAATGCAGCTGCCATAATTTACAGTGAGCTAAAATAAACAAGAATGGAGAGAGCAGAGGGGAGCAACAATACATGTGTTACCTTGCTCTACAAAATCAGAGCAATCAACAGATGTAGAAAAATAAATGCATGATTCATATTGTCACCTCATCAACAAATGCCCTCGTTAGACTCTCTCAGGAGCAAAAATGTTACCGAACTCATGACCTCGATATACAACGCCCTTAACGTGCAGATTAGGACTATGTGGATCAGTACCAACATGGATTTTCTCCCAGTCTTCAATTTGAACTGTGGATCCTGCAACCCAATGGATCTCACCCTCCAACATTCCCATGCAAAACAAAGCGGAAACCATATTGTAAAATACAACCAGGGAAACAAAGTTGCATTGGCCCTTGGCCTCAGTTTGGAGTTTGGACTTTGGACAAATAAATTTACGTTTGAAGATCCATATTTGCATAGTTCCTCATTAAACGTAAAATAGAGATGGGGTTTAAAATTTGAAAAACATGAGCTCGACGAGGTCTCTGTAACTAATGATGAATCATCTGTTTGTTCTCGAATAGTGATTTGTTAGAGAAAATATTAAGTCCTCCGGATATTCACTTTTGAAGTCTCTTGATTTCTAGTGTTAAAGAGAAATGATGTCCAAGGTAACTTATCATGGCAACATTGTTAGCTTAATAGACTGATTTACATAACAAATCAATAAGTTGGGATGGAACCTTTATGAAATATGTGGTTGCTCTTTGGGCATATTCCGGCCTGTAACTAATAGTAATTTTTCTATGGGTTTTTACATATATGTTCTCGTGTTTTTGTAAAATCCCATCACCTTTCATCGTACATACTCCGATTATACTCTTCTAATATTGAGCAACTAATTGGAATTAGCAAAAGGGGAACATACAAGAATATTGTTCTTCTCCTATTGAATTCTAGCCTAAACATGCATTGCAGCTTCTCTGTTAAGGGATCATTTGCATTTCCTAGTTTTCTCATTGCAGTACTCTCTTCATTCGCATGGTTTCTTCTTCGCCACATTCTATCACTGACATTGAAAACCACTGAGTTCCCTTTCCCTTCTTTCGAATCTGGTGGCAACTTTTTATGATTATTGGATCTTTTTCCTGAATTTTCAAAAGTTGTTGATGGAGCTGAACAAAGATCAAATAAAATTCCAAAAACTGGATGAGAGTTATAACATGAATTCTTGTATGCACAACACATGAGATGACAACCATTACATTTGAGAAAATCTTATGGTACTTCAGATGTTCATCTTTGCACTTTAATGAAATGTGCAGGTGACTATAAGGTATTAAAAAGAAGGAGAAGAAGAAGAAGAAGAATTAACCTTTAGAAAATTCCAAATTTCAAACATAGCCCCACTTCATGAACTATGCTCATAAAAATGTCTGGAGGACAGTCATAATTGCTGCTAATTATCAACAGCGATTAGGTTTTCAGAAGAAAAAATCAACAGCAATTAGGGATCTTTACAACACATTTTTGAATGCTAAAGTTCAATTTGAAACCCAGAAAACATAATGGTATGGTTTAAAACTTAAAAGGATATTCGGGCTTGGCTTCTCTTCACGAAAAACAATCTCCAAACGGAAGGAAGAGGAATGAGTGGAAAAATAGGAGGATGTAGGAGAAAGCGAAGTTAAAGAGACAACACAAGATAGAGATAATCCAGAATATCTTAGGATTTTAGGGCTGATTGTTTGGCAGCATGAGAGAGGAAGAGAGGGGTGTTTCCAACTTTGGGCTGATTGTTTGGTGGAGGATGTGAGTTTCTTCCTCTCAGAAGAGGGGGAGAATCTCTTCCCCTCCAAAAACTATCGGAACACTGCTGGAGCACAGGGATCAAGGCAATTTTTTTTTTTAGTTATTGATTTTTTTTTTTCCCTCTCTCTTCTCTGCTCACCTCCTCCCCTTTTAGATCTTCCCGCCATTTCTTTGTTTCCACCAACTCTTTTCAATCACCTCCACTGCTCACCTCCTCACCTCTATTTTTGACCAACCAATCACCAAAAAAATAAGAAGAGGGGAAGAACTTCCCCTCTTCATTTGCCAACCCCCCCCCCCCCCCCAAAAAAAAAAAAAAAAAAAAAAAAAAAAAAATCCTCTCTTCCTCTTTCTTTCATTACCCAATCAGGCCCTTAGTGATCTGATTGATGGGACCTGATAGGTAGTACATGGGTTCGAACAACATGGGCTTCGAAGCTGAGGGGGTCAATAGAGGGCAATTTTGTCCTTTTAATTCAATAATTCTTTGGTTTGTTAGTTAGTTTCTAAAAAGTGGTGATTCTGTAATCACTTATCAGGGAATTGACAGGAGCAACTTTTTTTGCAAATCATTTTTAGAACACAAGGGAACATAGAGAAATATGCGCGGAAGAAACATGTAAATGTAGAACAATACAAGGGTATATATGCAAAAACCCCATTTTCTATTTTCTTTTTACCAACTTTCTAAAATTTGGCAGAGAGAATCCACATCAACCGTTCCCAATTGTTTTTGGCCAATGCTGATCTGCAACAGGACTGAAACTTGGTTTAGGGGATTATGTGTTTATGATCTCAAAAATACAAAAAACACATTGGAAAACCAAATAAAAATGCAAAAGCTACAAACTTTAAGTTAGAACCCCAACAAAAACAAGATGGTAAGATTTGAATAGATTCTGATTCCTCCCAAAATAAAGAAAAAGAAAACCTAGATAAACCCAAATGAAAACAAAATTGTGAGATTTGAATAAATCCTAGTTCCTCCCTCGCTCGTTGAGATTTGAATAAACCGCAATCCCTCCCTTCCTAAGACCCAAGTTCAAACACCAAACCCTAATGCCCTTTCCCTGATATTTGAATAAATCACAATCCTAAATTTCCCAAACAGAAACCAAAAGGTGAGATTTATGTGTTTGTGACTAGGGGCATTAAGGTGTTTATGGTGTCAAAAATACATGAAACACCATGAGAAAACCTAATGAAATGTGAAATCTACAAAACCCTAAGTTAAGACCACAGAAGAAGAAGAAGAAGAAGAAGAAGAGATCATCTTGGGAGAAAGATGTAAGATACTGGCTGTCACTTTATCATCAATCTTAGAGATTTTTGAAAAATTCTTGACCCACAAAAAGAATCTACAAACAGTAAGAGGAGTAGCCACAATCCTAAAAGGCTGGTTGGTGCACAGAGAAAACATCTTTTGTTATACAGTTTAAGCACATGCAGCACAACAAAAAACCTCCAGTCTAGACGAAGGGGAAAGGAAATAGATTTTCTATTAGAAATTTGTATTCAAGTCTTAAGGCGCGAATAAAGCCAAAGAGCCAAATCAACATATTAATTCTAAACCTCAATTTCTACGATGCTTCTGATATTCTGTACTGCAATAACCACTCAGTTCACCTATCAAATGTAAGAATCAAACTGCATACCTGCCATTTTTA
Source organism: Agave tequilana (assembly GCA_038442645.1). Taxonomy (NCBI): domain Eukaryota; kingdom Viridiplantae; phylum Streptophyta; class Magnoliopsida; order Asparagales; family Asparagaceae; genus Agave; species Agave tequilana. Next base: position 10,917 of record JAVJIF010018087.1, on the reverse strand, counting down.
TCTTTTACTGTTTTCATAAATGTAGAATCTGAAACTCCCAAACAAAACCATCTAAACTTCCAAAAATGGAACTCCAAAAGGGGAAGACTCAGATTTTAAACCTTGTTTCTATGTGTCAAATTATTTCTTATAATTTCAGAATAAAAGGATCACAGAATTCACAAAATTCACAATCTACTCTTGACCCCATTTACGAAATAATCCAAACCTAGAACATGGTTTATACAAATTTTCTATGTTAGCACTATTTTCTTAAATCATCAGTCACAATTTCCTGTTTTGGCAGGCCATCATGGAAGTCCCTAAAGTTCATGTCAAGTTACAGTGAACAGCAAAAATGAATTATCATTGACTTTTTTTGCTTTCTTTCGTTGTGCGTGTGGGTGGGTGGGGGTGGGGGTTGAGGGGTGTACATTAACTGTTGGCCCAGAGGCCTTTCACCTTAGTTTTGATGATGACTAACTTATGAAGTTAGTTACTAATGATCTTATATTTATTAAGTTTCAGATATTGATCGAGATTTTAGTTGGTGTTTAAGCTTCAACAAAAGACTCAAAGTCAAGATTCGAAGCTATCATGCGTTGATTCAAGAGCTCGCATTTAAAGATCGCATCAAGTACTCGAGCTGGAGTCAAACTCGTTTGGATCATGTATTGGATCGATTCAACTTGGAGAAGAAGATCGACAAGAAGACTTTGGTTTAGGTTTGTTTATTAGTTTAGATCTTGTGTAAAGATAGAATAGTATTAAATTGCTCAAGTTCACACACAAAAGTTCATTTATCACTTTCATGATAAATAGTTTTGGTTTCGGTTTAACCTTTTATTTTTAAAAGTTTACGTTTACATAGTTTATATCTACGTAGAATAAGTTTCATGGTTTATATATGTGTTGGATTCTATCTACACATATTAGAGTTTTATTGTTTAGAAAAACTTATTTCTATGAGTTCATGAGTTTCGGTTCAACATGTATACGGCTTTGAGTTTCGGATTATCAAGCATACATATGCCGATTTCATGATAGATTTCATCAAAAGAAGCTTACATAGTTTATATGCATATCCATATACATTGATGGTTCATATATATGTTTAAAAAACTTATTTTGTTGTATCTAATTCATGTGTTTAAGTTTATTTTTATCAAAACTTATTTTGGTATTTATTGTCAAAAATAAGTATATATCATTTACTATGTGTATTGGATTCTATCCATGCACATCATGTTTTAAATATTTTTCAATAACTTATTTTTGTATATATATAAGTTTTAGAGAAATCGGATTTTCATTTCAAAGTTTGGGTTTTAGAAAATACAGTTTTTGGTTTATGCTTAAATTCTATACCTCAAAAATAGTTCACTTGTTTGTAATATCACACATATTTGAACTTCAATGTATTTATATGAACTTATTTTTGTAAAATTTATTAGGATTTTAATTGAGTTTTTATGAATTTAACAAGTTGGTTTTTAAACCCTGAAAATTGCAGTTTTGGGCTGCTTACGGTCGACTGATTGGTCGACCGCAGGTTAGCTCAGTCGACCGACATGCACATGTGCACGAGCCCAACTAGCGGTCGACCGACTAGCTCAAGCCCACTTTCAGGCTTGGCTCGGTCGATCGGGCGGTCGACCAACCATAAAGAGACAGCTCTCTGTTTTTAGGGCGGTCAACCAGGCGGTCGACCGGCAACCCCAACGGTCATAAAAATGACCGTTGGCCGGTCGACCGGGCGGTCGACCGACGGGTCATTTTGACCTGGGTTCTGTACCCTACGGCTAGATTGTTGTAGCCTATAAGTATAGGTCCATTTAGCCAGTTTTTCTTATCATTTTTAAGATCAATATTTCCTACTTTCAACTGACTTTTTGTAGCAAGTTTTAAACAAGTTTTGGTGCTTCTAAATCAAAATCTCTATATGTTTCAAAGTTTAAAAAATCAAAAGAAAATAAGTTTTGGGAATATAGTTTCTATTTTTCAATTCCTTTATCATTTCAAGAGTTTTCCCAAGTATTTTCCTTTGTGTTTCTTTTCCAAAATCTTTGTTCACTCACATACTTAGCTATTCATTACAAATCTATCCTCTAAGATGTTGTATTGTAAGAGGTGTTTTGTTTGTGGCCATTGGATTACCAAGTATTGTTTGTTATCTTTGTGATCACCAAGTTGTAATCTTTCTTTCATTTATGCATGGCTTTGTGCCTGACTTTGTGCCTACCCTCTTGTGTAGAGGTGTGTGAGTTAGAGTTGTGTGCTCCCAGTTTGTAAGTTGTAATTCCTCGATGGAAGCCCTTTGTGGAAGATTCTTAGTGGATAGTTGAAATCCTTTTGTATGAAGGCGGGGACGTAGAGCGGTGGCTCAAACCTCGAAATATATCATCGTGTTTGCGTTTGAATCTTTCTCTCTCAACTCTCTACTCTTTATATCATGCATTGCTATTCTTGTTCATATTTATTCATGCTTGATATTGTTTATGTGTTCACACTAGTATTCAACCAAGAGAGCTATTGAAGCAGCTCAACTCTTAGCTTAGAGGAATCGTGAGGTGAAGCTCTAGAGCCCTTCACAGGGAATTCGGCTTCACTATTGGTTATACATTGTGTGGTAGTGTAGAAGTTTTTAATTCCGCATTATTTGTCCCTAAATTAGCAATACACCTATTCACCCCTCCTCTAGGTGTACTTTCATTAACATGGGTATCGCTGACATTTTGGCACGACAAGTTGTAAGCTCAAAAAAATCCTAGGATTATATATGAATTCCATAAATTAACCTTTGAGGTGTTTAAGAGCTGCTTCAATTATGCCTGGGGTATTCAAAACCCTATCTTTATTTTCTGCCACCGTTGTGGATGTCCATAAAATTCATTTCACGTTATAGTGAACAGCTATAAGGAGTAATCATTGATTGTGTGTGTGTGTGTGAGTGGGTGGGTGGATAAGGGTGTCTGTGGTGGTACAGTAATAAGAGTATCGTTGACCTTTTGTATGACAAGTTTTGAGCTCGAAATATCCTAGGACTAACTGAATGCCATAAATAATTAACCTCGATGAATGTTAAGAGCTTCTTCAGTTATGCTGATGGCGTTCGAAAACCCATCTTTGGTTGCCAATGCCAATAAAACAACCTAGAAATGAAATGAACATTCTCAAACAGCTATAGTTTCAGGAGCAGAGTAAAAGAGAAGTTGGGTTCAGCCTTGCAGGTCAGACAATTATTGGATAAGGTCAGATCAACATAACAATAATTGAACACTCGATGATCCTACTGACCAAATATCAGCAAAAGTCAATCAGGTCTTAATTGATTCTAGGAATGTAGAAAGTATATAACAATAGCCAAATTTGTAACACTTTATATCGTTACTCTGATATACAAAGCAAATATAATTAGGCAAAGATTCTATATGACAATAACTTAAATTGGCATTAGATTAGGATCATTTTAAAGTATTTCAGTTTCAGTTGCAAAAATATTTTCATGATGCTTCAAGCAAGCCAGACAAAGTACTGAGAGAAATGTTAGTTGAAACTGGAAATCAAACCATAAAATTCCAAATCAGTGGAAGGAGAATCTGATAAATGGTCTCTGCTTCCCACCTGCACGGAACAAAAGAGAGAATAAAATAAATAACATATTTACTCCTGATCTCACATCTTCAAAGAAAGCAGCATATGTCAGGTGTTGTGATAATGTTTTTCCTTCTTTCTCTTCCTTTCTTTTTGTTGTTGTTTGAAAGACGCTATTATCATATAGAAAGTGGGGATCCAGTGATTTCTTCATGTTATGGTTTCAAGGTTCAGCGCTGATTTTGAATGGATTCAGGTGCCTATAATATAATGCTCAATATGGACGCCAATGCAACAAATGTTGGATAGCTAAAACACATCAAAGTCTAATAAAATATATATATTTATTCATCTAAAACATACAAAATTAATGCCTACGGGGCTCACTAAAACACATCAAAGTCTAATACTAAATACAAAATGAATTTTGAAGGATACATTCCAATCTTGCGTTATGCCATAATCATTATGCATTTAGTGAAAAAGAAAGCAGATTATAATAAAGAATTGATAAATCAAGGGAATCCTATTGTCCAAGAATAAATTAATGTGATAGTGAATACCTCTCAGCACTGTCTTCTCTCCTTTCCTTGACCAAATCATTGAATTGTTTTTGTTTTAGGGATAGTGTTTGGCCTATTTAGACTAGATATGATCGACTCCATTTGGTAAATAATAAATCCAGTTTTAACATGCTATTAAGATATATACAGTGCCTCCTGCTGCAAATCTCTTTCAGGTAAGCCAGACCATAACCATGTAGACCAACTAATATAGGATTATCATTGTCAAATTATATATCATAGTGGGGAAAAGATAGATAATTGGAGAAAGACTCAAACCTTTGAACATAGGAATAATAAATTTTGCTCAACTCTCACTAGCAATTAGCAAATTCAACAAGTTCTGATGCATCTAGAAATATTACTGTCATTATTTAGAAATAGACAGTTTGCCTAGGTTATACACATTCAGAAGTTAAACCAGAAATCTAACTCTTTAATATATGAGTTCAACATAGTTACCACACACTTTTATGTATGGGTGGAACACTCATATCCAGGGAAAAACTAGTTATGCAACCAACACTATACCATATCCGGAAAAATAGCATACCATAAGGATATTTTTCCAACATTTTCAGGCACCGTATATATACCATTCGTATATTTTTCTGACATTTCCTGATACTTGCTCAACTCGCATGGGCAATTCATTTGCCGCTATTTTTTGTCGTTTGAGAAATTTTAACAAAAAACATTTGAAAATTGATTACCATTCATAGTAGAAATTTTTTTGAAGAACAATTTATGGATAAGAAAATTTCTTGAGACAAGCCACTTGCATTGATTTGAAACATAAATATTTTATTAAAAATGTTGAATGAAAGACATATATTGAGAATATATGTTTGCATGTATTGAGGTGAAGAAGATGAAGAAAAGACCATATGCCCTCAATTAGGTCGTGGTTGTTTATTTATAGAGAAGAGAAATACATGTTTAATGGGACTAGGAGAATACATAATGTCTTATTTAGAGTAAGAGAATACAAAATTAAAAAAAAGAAAAATCCTATTTCTACTATAACAAATAATCATATTTCTGCTCTAATACTCCCCCTCAAGTTGGAGCATAGATGTCAATCATACTCAGCTTGCTACACAAAATTGAAAAACTTTTTCTAGATGAGACTTTAATGAAGATATCTCCAAGTTGACAACTCGATGTACTGAACGAAGTGACTACCAATATGTCATCACCATGTCTCTAATAAAGTGATAATCGACTTCAATATACTTTGTTCGCTCATGAAAAAAAGAATTATTGGTAATATACATAGTGATGTAACACAGGATCGCAATCCCCTTCAATTCTAGGAAAAGGAAAAAAAATTAGGATTTTGAGAAAAGAGGAATTATGGCTTGAGAAAAGAAAAAAACCAGATAAATTTAGGCTTCGCACCCCTTCCACCACGGGCTTCGCGCCACAATACTCAGAGCACACTGCATTGTGGCCTGTCGAGCTCGGACTCATACTCACATTAGGTTCTTCGCAATCTGCCTCAGATGCATGAAGGTGTGGAGCATACCAAGTACGAAGAAACTCCTGTAAGACAAACCAATCTCGACAGTCGATATGACTGTCAACCAACAAGCTTCCCCTACTAGTCTCATTTGGGCATAACGATACTTTTGTTCAGATGTTAGGAGAAAATACTTGAAGAATTTCTCAAACTGATTTCCCATTCCTCGTACTCATAACGATCATTAGAACCCAAAAAATATGAAACAGCCATAAACATATCCCATTCCAGTTCCTTCTCATCAGTATTTATGTACTGACCACAAAAAAAAGCCCATGAAGAAATTCAGTGCATAAGTTCAGAAATTACCCAAAGAATCAATGTTATTCTGTTGCACAAACAGTAAAGCTCCAAATAAAGCCTTGTGGAGGTTAGATCTGCCACCCAGCTGTTGTGAACTTTGTCCAATAACTCCTGGACTCAGTCACGAATCCAAAGCTTCAGACGGAACTCGAATCGGACAACAAATGGCCCTGAAACGGCTTCTGGCTGTCGTGCGCTGAACTGCTGAGCTGAATCTGGAAGACGACCAAAGCTCAAACCAGGATGTAAAGACTGTAGGCGCGTAGTATTGATCTTTATGAATCTGATGTCTCGATCAATTTAGACTTGAAACGAGCTCAGAGTGATCTTCGGAAGATCTGAACCGCAACTGAACTGTTTCTGTACTGGGTTGGCTTACTGAGTTGGCTCAGTGAGTCGGTTCACTAAATCAGGCGAGTTAACTCATTGAGTTCTGGATCAGATGACGTCAGCAGTGTTGATTGACGCCAGCTGTCTGTGGTCGGGTCTGGGTCGCGATTTGTTGGGTCCAGTCTGGTCGGATCCGACCCGAGCTCCCTGATCTCGATCTGATCAGTTAGATCAGATCTCAAAACTTGATCAGAGCCCACAGCCCTGATCAACGCTTGCCCGTGCAGCGGAGGTGGCAGCAATTACGGGCGACGGTGGGGGCGAAGAACGGCGGGCACGGGGCACGACGTGATGGCGGCAAATCTCCTTGGTCTAGGCCTTGTCCGATCCGATCGACACTGGTTCTGACCCGATCGACGGTGATGACGCAGCGAAGCACGACAACGAAGGCAGACGACGGAGATCTGAGACCGAAGTTGGTGAGGATGCTGACGATGTTGGTGGGTGATGGTGGCGCTGGATGTTAGGGCTTTGTAGGGGTGCGGCGGCGGTCGTCGAATGTTGGCGTCGTCGATGATGGACTCCGACGAGGTCACAGCAACGACAGGAAGGCGAGACGATCACAGCGAGGGCGCGAGTCTGATCGCGCGGTGGAAGAGGTGGTGATAAAGGTGTGAAGTGGTTATTGTTGGAGATGATGAAGATGAAGGATTGGCGCAGAGATGGGGTGCTTGTCGCCAGCGACTGGCAAGAGGAAAGGATGGCAGTGATGCAGAGGGAGGTGGAGAGTTGGCGCGGGTGGTGGCGCCTGAGAGGAGAGGGGATTAGGATTTCGATTGGGTTGGAGAAAGAGAACGAGAGGAGATGTACAGTGATGATTTCTAATTTTGGCTAATTTTTGAGTGATTTTTTTGGGATTTTTTTTTTTTGCTATAGTTTTTTTTTTTGGATGGATCTAGGAATTTAGATCTACGGTTTGGAGCAGGGGCCAGGGTTTAAAGGACAGGAAAACAACTTTTGAAGGAGATTGAGACCTAATCTCTGATACCAAACTGATGTAATAACACAATCACTTTCAATTTAAGGAAAAGTGAAAAAAATAGGATTTTGAGAAAAGAGGAATTAGGGTTTAGGAAAATAACCAGATAAATTTGGGCTTCGCACCCTTTGTGCGGGCTTCGCATCGCAATACTCAAAAGCAAACTCAAGAGAATTTAACTGAAAAGATTTTTATTTAATCATTGTCTAATAATAAAAAAAAGTTTCATGTCTATTTATACGCTTTTACAAAAGAGCACTTTCTAAGAGATAACAGATGTGGTATTAAACACCCACATAAAAAGATAACTACGTAAAATAAACTAAAAGAAAACATTGTTGTGGTGTCCTCATCACATAGTCACTTGATTATCACAATTCATCACCATTAGCATGTTGTAGATGACACCCATTTCAGAAGAGAGTGAATCCACATCAATTTACAAGTTATATGAGTCATGTCTCTTTATTCAGGCTCAACACTGAATCGAGCAACATGTCACCAAATTGCCTCCAACAAAAGTGCAATAACTAGTAGTAGAACAACGATCAATAAGATCACAGGCCCAATCAGCATCAAAATATCCCATAATATTCAAATGAGATGAAGGACGATAATACAACCATTTACCTAGAGCCCCTTTAAGATACCGCAAAATACGGCAAGCAACAGTTCAATGAAGCCGATATAGACTGCATATATCGAGTTAACACACTCACGACAAATGTAATATCAGGTAGAATGACAGTTAAGTAAATTAGTTTACCAATCAATCGTCTGTGCTTTCCGAGATCAACAAGCGGCTCGTGTAGGTTTTGATCAAAACGAACATTAGGATCTATAGAAGTATCAATATGTTTAGATCCTAACGTACCAATTTCTTCCAACAAATCATAAGGTATTTTCTTTGAGACAAAAAACCTTTTGCAGAGCGAGCAACCTCGATCCATAGAAAATACCTCAAGAGATCAAGATCTTTCATATGAAAATGAGAACTCAAATAAGCTTTCAACTGAATAATACCTTAATGATTATCTCCAGTGATAACAATATCATCAACATAAACTGCAAGAATAATAGCACTGGCAAAAAAATGTCTTACAAAGTAACAAATATAAAGGGATGAGAGGAGCTTCGTCTCAATCCATTGTGTGCAATAACAGTACTGAATTTATCAAACCATGCTCGTAGAAATTGCTTCAAACCATAGATTATTTTTTGAGTTTGCAGACCTTGTCTGTCTCTCCCCTCAACCTCACAATAGGGGGCTAAAGCATATACACATCTTGAAGATTTCTATGCAAGAATGTATTTTTAATATCTAATTGATACAAAGGCCATTGTTTCAACACCGCAACTGATAAAAGAATGTGAATAGAATGCAGACGATCTGTCGGAGAGAAAATCTCAAAATAATCAACATCATAAGTCTGTGTGTAGCTTTTGGCAACCAACTGTGCCTCCAAGAGCTCAATTTGTCCATTGTGGATAAATTTAATAGTGCATATCCATCGATAACTAACAGTCTGTTTTTTCAATGGTAAAGAAGTTAATTCTCATGTTTCATATTAGCCTACAAAGCAGTCATTTCTTCATCCGTAACACTTTTCCAACAGAATCCAAATAGCATCACGATAAGATTTTTGGGAGATAGAAGATAATGTGGTTGCAAAACTAAAGTATGTAGGAGATAAATTAGAGAAATATAATATTCTAACTAAAGAATGTTGAGTACAAGAACGAGTACCTTTTCGAAGAGCTAAGAGAAGCTCAAACACTTCACTAGAAGCAATTGACTGATGAAGAAGTAAGTTATCAGCATCAGTGGTGATCTTCTTACGTCGTTAATAACCTTAAAGTGAAGGTGAGTCTTCTAGTAGTACAAGAATAATAGGAGTGATCGAAAGAGTTGTAGTAAACCCAGAGAAGCTAAAAAGTAAAATATGTTCTCAAAAAAAGTGACATTCGCACAAATCACATACTTCCTGCTGACGAGATGCCAACATCAATATCCTTTTTATGTCTGAGAATATCCCAAAAATACACATTGGATTGCTGGAGGATCTAATTTATCAGTCTTTTTTCGAGAATTTGAACAAAACACGCGCACCCAAAAACTTTTGAAGGTAAATCAAACAATTATTTTCAAGATAAAGAACTGAGAATGGAGTTTTACCATCTAAAATAAAGAAAGAACCCTATTACTTAAGTGACAAGCAGTAAGGATTGCCTCAGCTCAGAAACACTTGTGAACATGCATATGAACCATTAGTATTAGAGCAGACGATTTTTTCTTTCAGCAACATCGTTCTGTTGAGGTGTATGAGTACACGAAGTTTGATGATTTATACCAAGAGAAACAATAATCTTGAATAGCATGTTGCACATATTCTAAAATATTATCAAATCTTAAGTGAACATTAAATTAAATGAACAATTAAATTGAGTACTAATCTGTTTATAAAATCATTGAAAAATAAAGAATATCATAGCAATCTTTCATTAAAAATAATCAAGTCATATAAAGATGGCCATCAATAAAAGTTACAAAATAGGAAAAATCAGGCACTTTAACTCAAATAGGACCCCAAATATCAGTATGAACAACTCTAAATGGAGAACTATAATGATTGATGACCCTAGAAAAAAATTATAATATTTACCTTACTAACATGACGCATTGTAATTTAGAGACAGACTTAACAGAAAAAAAACAATTTAATAGATTTTAAAATGCATGACCAAACATAAGTGTCACTGGATCGCAGACTCATCACATGCCAGAGCAAAATGCCCACTTTAGGTTGATCACCATATTGAAGATAATATAGAGCATCTTACTCATACCCCCATCATCACCTTTTTCATTTGCATGTGATGAAAAGTACATGATGAAGAAGAAAAATTAATATAACACAAAAAAGCTTTGATCAAATGACTCACAGATACAAGATTAAAAAGAACATGTGGAATATAATTAACATCAGTAAGTGCGAGAGAAGTGAGATTGACAGTGATAGTGTCAGTACTACATTTGAAACTACTAGCAGTGAAAATGATAAAAGAGACAAAAGATGTGTGAAAAATGAGAAAAAGTATAGATTTACAAGTCATGTGGGTTGAAGCACCAGAATCAATGATCCAAGATGAAGGTAATGAACTCGCTAAATAAGAAATAACTGAATGTACCAAGGTAGCAATGTCTGAAGTAGAGATTGAATGCATCTTTGGAATCAAAGAATGATACTAAAATTTTGATAGTCACATATTCGTCAGCAAAAGTACGAGTATTAGACTGTATAGAGTCATATACAGTGGATGATCCAGCAATACCAGACAAATAAACAACTCGAAGAGGTCAAGAAAGGTTTGCCATGCAACTCCAACATCGATCAATAGTATGATTGATTCGATTGCAATAAGTATACTTTCGAGAATTGTCTTGGCCAAGACCAAAAACTCGACCTCTAGTAGATAAACCACAACCACGAACAGACATAACACCATGGCCTGAGAATTGTTACCTCGACCAGTTGAGAAAAACCAAGGCAGAGCCCTCAACTTGAGAGGGATTAGAAATTGTTGTA
>JAVJIF010018086.1:0-71518 GCA_038442645.1 Agave tequilana | reverse complement strand
TTTGACTATTATCTTTTAGTATGCTTATCTCATGATCAAATCGGAAGGGAAGAGAGGAGGAGGCACTTAAAGATAATCTTGAACTTAGAAAGGAAGAGGTCTCTTATTTCTTTTCTTTTGATATTTTTTGCAACTTCTTTTAAGTTATAAAATCATACGATGATCATATATAATGGCCAGTGAGAGGTCCAAACCAGTGTTTTCTTATTTCTCTTTTTCTTTTCTTTTGATGTTTTCTGTAACTTACTTTTCTTTGATGTGCTTCGCAGCGGTTTTTTTTTTTTTTTCCCGCCTACTGTCGGATTAGTTAGTGGTGCCGTGAGGGAATGCCTTGAAAATTTTTTCTCATCCATTTTTGTGGGGTGGATGAGCTTTTTTATGTTTTTCGTATTTCCCATCACTTTTCCCTTCATGGTACTAATATTTTGAGCACGCCAGTCAATCTGTTCTAGCATGTTACTGGAGGCATCTGAAGGGGAGCGGATATTTTCACCTCAAACAATAATGAGGACACTCTAAAATTTATTACAAGTGTTTATTTTTTTTTCACAGTTTCAACTTTGATGAAAAATTCAAAATGTCTTTTTTTTTTCCCTTCTTCCTCCTCCTCCCCCTCGCCCGCCTCCCCTCCCCACTACCCCTGATCCCCCCAAACCCCATCTCCCCCCTCCCCCCATCTGTTCGGCCGGATTTTGACTGAACAGACACCAGAATTCGGTTAAACAGATGAGTGAGGAGAGGGGGAGAAGGGCGAGGGAGGCCAGAGAGGTGAGGGGGAGATCAGTGGTAGGGAGGCGTGGAGGTGAGGAGGAGATCGGAAAGGGGGGAGCGCGAAGAGGCCAGAGAGGGAGGGGGTCGTCGAGGAGGAGGGGAGGGAGGAGATCAGGGGAGAGAGGAGGGGAAATTTTGAGAAGAAATGTGATGCCTTCGTCAATTTGAAAAGTGCCTTCAACATTAGGGTGCCTTCATCACTCATAGGAGTGGAAATATCCGTTCCCAGAGAGGATGGGTAACTTGAGTTTTTATTTTTTTTGAATATTTTTGGTGCGTTAATCAAATTGAGTGGGTGCCTTGGTCTGTTTGGTGCCTTGGTCCACACTCTTAATCCCCTAGCTTTGCTCGAATCGTTCTCAGTTCTCCTTTAAATCCAAAACCCTCGCTTTCTCTGTCGATCACTTTTCTATCTCTTGTTAATGGCCTCTGCCGTCTTAAGTCGAGCGATCGCTGGTCTTCGATCGGTTCGGCCCTCACTCTCTCTCGCCCAGAGCTCAAGACGCTACACTTCCTTCTCGAAGGCAAATCTTCTCCTCTGTATTTTTTTTTGCCCTAATCAGACCCAGTTCTATGATTTAGGATTCAAAGTTTCTTCATTTCAGTTAATTTTCCGGGGATTGTGTTTGTCTTTATTGCTGTCTCTTTAGTTGATTGCTTGTGATGTTAGTTAAATGTTTTCTTTGGTTGCAGAGGGGGCCATCTTATCGTCGTGCCGGCTTTGCTCCGTTGGTTTCTCCTCCAAACTTACATTTTCGTTCGTTGTTCTGGGACTGCCTCGTCTGCAGCGAGCATGACTACGTCTGCGGTAGCGACGATTTCGCGAAGCGAGCCTGTTGTTTCCTGTGATTGGCTGCATGCTAACCTTCGAGATCCCGATGTCAGGTTATTTCCTGAATGATGCTACAAAATTCTCTTTAGTGAATGGAACGGATGAAATTTAGTTTGTATTGGTATCTCCAGTCCTTTTTTGTTTGGTTCCTTTTAAGTTTCTATAACAATTTACTGATGGTAGAGTTTTCTGATACTACATTCTATGTGTAGCCATAGTATCGTATTGGAGAGAGTGTCTGAAGGCTAAAATTTGAGTAAAAGGACCATGAGAAGACCTTAATTTGATTACATATTTGAAGAATCGAATTTAGCACTTAAAAGTTATCTGTGATTGGCGTTGGGCCTCATGCTTGAACAATGAGGTTTTGGGGTTTTCCCTTTTTTGCTGCAGAATTAGTGCTGAAACTGTAAAGGAATGGATGTGGCAGAGCGATATTGCTGTAAGGTGAAGTAAGTTCCAGTAAACATTATTATTATCACTATATAAATCCATTATATGGGGCAATCATCTTTGCTTTTTGGAATCAAAGGAGAAATTGGAGCATCTTGAAGACTTGTTCACCAAAGAGAAAGCAAAATGTTGCCATCCTGGATTTAGGAAAAGAAAAAGTGCTTCCCATGATAGCTTCCATTACTATTCTATGCATCTTTCTGCAAGACTGTAAAATGGCAATTATGGGTGGGGCAATGTCTATTGTGTTACAATTGTCCTCATTCCGAAGAAGGATGGTATTGCTAATGTTGGGATATCCATCCGAGTAGTTTCCTAAATGAATTACTATCGGAATTGACTCAAAATTATGACCAAAGTCCCCCCAAGGAGGTCAAGTGAGGTGATGAGGTGTTCATAATATTACTTGAATAGGGTCATTGTTTCAATGAAGTGATTTTTAATTGCTTAAACAATACGATACAGACTTCTTCTTAAGCTAGATTGGAAGTGTGTATGAATTGGAATGGAGCTGCATATCCTAGGTGTTAAGAGGGAAATGTTCAGCGCCACGTAGATTTGACAGCTTAGACAACTGTAAATATTATCACCTAGGGAGTTTGTGGTGCTTCAAGTAGAATTAGGGAAAGATCCTAGATACAGGTGATGTCTTTGTGAGGGATCCTCCAAACCCTCCCCCTCCCTCTCCCCCTTTTGCCTTGGTTGTGATGACCTCATCTGTATAATGAAATGGTGCTATGTGCTAACACAGGCTCTGGCTTAAGGTGTGGTAAGCAGCGACATGCTGAGGAGGAAAGTCTATTCTTCCATATGCAGATGACACTACTGTTTGGCGTTTGTTTTGGTGGAAGCTGTATCCTAGAGATGGTTATTTTAATTATGAAGGACTACTACTTTACACATCACTTCTGTACAAGCTTCATTCTATTACTAGGACCATTGCAGGAGGCAACAAGTGTATTTGACGCAACCATGAATTGTAACCTTGAGGAATTTTCATCAAGTATTTTGGATATCTCCCGTCTCATTAAGCGCCATAGGAGAGATCAGATTCTTCTTGCTGAGAAAATTAAAAGAGACCATTGGGGTACCATAGGATACAGGGAAATTTGAAAAGGATGCCCGCATCTAGAGCAACGCATAAGTAAAACCCACTAATCTTCCAAGATGCAAATATAAAGGTGGAATAGCAATAAGAAACTCACAGACTTGGCAACTTTCTACTCCGGTTTCAACTCAAGCCAACAGACAAGAAGACATAGAGGCTTTTATATTAGAAACATATGACTTACCATGCTTGAGTTGCCTCTCTTGGTTCCCTTTCTTCCTTCTGATTTCTTTTCTTTACTTTTGTGTCCTTTTTTGGGTTGGGGAGATGTTGTGAACAAGGGAACATTTTGCTAGGCTTTTATAGGCTTAAATTCCACCTGATTTATCCTGTTGTACTTTTATCATGATATCTTTTATTCTTCTCCCATTAATAAAATGCAGTGGAATGACTCTCTGTGTTTCTCAGCTTAGGGCGTGTTTTGTTTCGCCGCAAACGCCGCAAAACGCAAGTCGTAAAACTTCTTTTCCATTTTTCCGTTGTTTGTTTCGCTGAAAAACAAGTTGCAAAATGCAACTCTTCTTTTCCCACTTGCAGTTGCTACAGTTAAATTTGTGGTCATGTAAATCTCACTTTTACACTCATATTTTCCCACTTGCAGTTGCTACAGTTAATTTTGTGGTCATGTAACTCTCACTTGTAGTACACTTATAGTTCAAAACAGTTACTTGATAATCGATATATAATTTAATATTATTAAATATTTAATATTTTAAATAGTGTTCAATTTCTAATTTAATTATTTAATATTTTTAATCTTTATTTTTTTATTGTTTTTAATATTGTTTAATATTTAATATTTTACTATTTTAATTTCATATTTTATTTATACTTTATTATTTTATTAATACTTATTCAATTTTTATTATTTTATAGATTTAATATTTTATTAATATAACAATATTATACTTTAATATAAAATTACTATATATTTAATTATTTATTTTTTTATAAAAAATTACTTTATTATATCATAATATATATTATTATTATTTAATATTTTATTATGCTAATATTGTAATAATAATTCAGAATAATAATACTATAATGATAATTTAATATTAAATTATAATTATATTTTACTTTGTTAATTTTTATATTTCTATAATATTACAACAATATTATAATAAAATTTATATTATAATAATTTTCAAGTATTTTTAATATTATAATATTATAACTATATTTTATTTATTTTTGTAAGATTTTTTAATATTTATATTTTATTAGTATTCTTAAAATTTTATGAACGTTCTTTAGATTTTCTTAAAATTTTATATTATTTATTTAGTTAATATTTTAGTAATATTTTACTATTTATACTAATATTTTATTAATATTATTGTTATAAATAAAATATTAAGATTATTAATTTTTTTATCTCAAATTTATTAATACAATTTAATTTGCAATAGTAGATTTAATTTAATAGTATTTATAATTTAAATCACTGCTACAGTTAATTTTGTGGTCAACTTTTTCACTTACACTTTTACATTGCCAACCAAACACCGTAAAAACACAATATACTTTATCATTTACACTTTCACTTTATCAACCAACACCGTAAAACACAATATACTTTTCCATTTACACTTCACTTTGGGTCTGTTTGGATTTAAGGAATTGGTGTGAAGTGAGGAGTAGGAAGTAAGATTTATTTCCTTTAAGAAAAAGGGAAATGAGTAGTAAGTTTTCTGGTGTTTGGATGGTTGTTGGGAAGTGTGGTTTGGAAAATGTTTTGTCGTTTCCGGTGTTTGGATGGTAATGAAAAGTGGAAATGGAAAAGTTGACCACAAAGTTGACCGCAAAATATATTAAATAAAAATTAATTAAGAAAAATAAAAAATAGATTGTAATTAGAATGCAAGTGAGATTTACATGACCAAAAAATTAACTGTTTTATGCTATAACTTATTATAAATGAGATTTACATGACCACAAAATTAACTGTAGCTTCTGGAAGTGAGAAAATGGTTGTGTAAAAGAGAGATGAAAAAGGAAAAGGGGTTTTCTTATTTTCCTTTTCCGGTGTTTGGATAGATAGGGAAATGAGCAATTATACTTCCCCACTTCCCCACTTCACTCGGATTCCTTGAATCCAAACACGCCCTTTATCAACCAAACACCGTAAAGCACAATATATTTTCTCTGCTCCAGTTCACTTTTTTCATTCTCATTTTACGACTTACGACTTGCGACGTTTTGCAACGAAACAAACATGCCCTTACTTGGTATATACACAATGTACTGTGTTCCACACTTTTTATTCGGTCGTTCAGATTCTTCCTGTTGCATTATATGTTTCTTTTACTTGCATTCATTTTTGCATTATTTAAAAATCTTGCATATTTGGGTTTTGGAGTTACAACTAAAAAGTATAGGGTTTTTAGGTTCCTAAGAAATCTCTTATTTGGATATTAGTCTCTCACAATATCATATTTGGATATTAGTCCCCTCAATTTATCATCAGTTATTATAAGTCCCTCTAAATAAAATATTTATCCCAAAGTAAAAATTATATTATTACTCTCTAATTATGTTACGCTTGTACCTTATTTACCTCTTTTTCTCTTACCTGTGTCAAACCCAGTTATCCAACAATCTTTTTGCCTTTTTTTTTTTTTATTTTTTGCTGCTCGTACTTGTCTTCGTGCAAAGATTGTTTCTTTTAAAGTTTTTATTCATTATCATTTGGTTGGCTCTTTCTCACTCATGCAACTCTAAATTTTAGAGAAATTAGTGATCTAATAAGAGGTTTATCATGATTACTTATGAGATTTGAATGAAATAAATAATAAAAGACTAATATCAAGTGAACCTTATATTGTGGAGGACTAATATCCAAATATGATATTATCGGGGACAAATATCCAAGCAAGAGATTTGTTAGGGACCAAGATACTTAAACCCCAAATGTATAATGAGTACATTATGGAATGTGTTGGATTCCTATAGGTTTATGAATGGATGGCGGCTGGATGCAAGTCATCTGCATATCTTGTTACCATTTATTTGTATCATAATAGTCACTAACTTTTTACTCACTGCTGCAGTCTCTTGTAACCTGGATGCCAGTGGTTATAATTTTGGGGTGGGGA
The DNA here is from genome assembly GCA_038442645.1 of Agave tequilana. Lineage (NCBI taxonomy): Eukaryota > Viridiplantae > Streptophyta > Magnoliopsida > Asparagales > Asparagaceae > Agave > Agave tequilana. The sequence goes on along the minus strand of JAVJIF010018086.1, from coordinate 65,253 downwards.
ATGTAGTCATTACTAAAGAATAATCTACAACTTTCTCACCTATGTTCAGTAGGGTTCTTCTGCCCACTAAGACGTGTTGTGTCGTACATGTTAACACCTTGTGCACGTGTTTACCCTTCTTTAAGAAACTGCTCTAATATATTATTCCTTATTTAGTTTGTTCAGTATTTTACTTCTTATGTTTATTCCGTCAAATTGAACACAAATATGTAGAATAGTTGAATGCATACATTAAATATGTACAGATGTTCATCAATACTAGAGAATAGTTCTCTGTATTTTTCTCTCCTGTGTTCAGTGGATTACTTCTACCTACTTAGACTTGTTATGTACAATTGTGCATTCATGTCAGTCAAGAGCTTGTGAATATGTCCACCTTCTCTAATAAACTTCCATAACATATTATTGATTTTTTAGCTTGTTTGATATTTTACTTATGGTTATTCCATCATTCGAAGTAGAAACACAAACATGTAGAATTAGTTAAATGCATATGTTAAAATATGTACACCAGGTGATCCACAAATATACACAATATAGGTGTTATCTTCCATTGTGACTTTCGAGAATGTTTTGTATACAATCATTGTTCGTGTTTGAATGTGAGACTTGTGTCTTTGTTCATAAACAATATCTATTCCCTTGGGGGCAGAACCAAGAATCATTATTAGGGAGAAATAGTTTTCTATACATTAAAGATGCCGTAATTTAGAAAATAATTGAAGTAATGGACAAAGAGCAAGTATTCTATATATAAGAAATAATTATCATTAGCAAAGCCTATCAGAGGAGATATTAAAAAAATATTCAATTTTATAATGACAGTCTTAAGAACAAAAGACAAGAAATGTATAGAGAACATTGTTATCTCCACTGTTCTAAAAATCGGATTAATCGGCCGATTAATCCTATTCGGTGGCAACCCGCTTAATATTACATTAATCGCTCTGATTATGCGCTCGAGCGATTAATCAGATCCAATAGGCATTTCACATGTTTTTTATTTGAAAAACTTATCATTTGTGTGTGTTGGATTGCTAAGTAGTTTATGTTGTGATGATGATGATTTGAAAATGATCTTTTGTTAATAGTAGATGAACTGTTATTATTGAATAGTAGATGAATTATGATATTTTTATTATTGTATATTTTGCATAAAGTGATACTTATGTTTTATTATTTTTTATCATTTTCAGATTAACTTATTTAGCAATCTTTCTCCATCATTCTTTAAAGCTCATTATTTTGATTGATAAATTGACTAATTTTTTTATCATCTTATTTTGCAAGTAAGTTCTTTGATTTATATTTATGTTGCAAAATTTGAAATCTTGGATTTTTAATGTGAAGAGATAAATTCTCTAACTTCTTCTTTTTTACTATTTATTCATATTGTCTTGTTGTTCAGCATATCATGGTTTATAAAGTCACATCTAGATATTGTCTTCTATAATATTTAGGTATTTTCAACAATTACTGTATATATTCATATGTAGTTGTGTATAAATATAATTAAATATATTAAATATTCAAAAATGATTAATTCCCGATTAATCCGATTAATCATTATTCAGTGTTGGACCGCACGAATAATGAAACCGATTTTTAGAACACTGGTTATCTCCGTTTCAGTTTCACGTTTGTGTAAAAATTCTTTTTCATCTGCAACTCTGCTACATAGACAACACGGAAAGAATGTGGCACAAATCACAAGATGTATCTTCAATTATTAGGATCTGATTTGCCTGATTATTTTACTGATGGGTTTGTAGTCTTCTGGCTTTGAAATCTCTGTTTTAAATCATCTCAGTATCAGATCATAAGCACTAATATTGTTCTAATATGTGAATGGGTTTAGAAAGGTTAACAAATAGGGGCTTCAGAGATTACCGAGAATATGGAACCCAGTGTTGAGGAAATTAGCATTTCCTATTGAATTGAATAGATAATTCCACATTCCATATTCCTATCACGGATTAGGTTATATGAAATGTCATTCAAAATAAAGTTTTGACACTCGATGGGTATTCGAGGGCTATACAGAAAGAGAGATGTGGAAGGGGTAGCTGCGTGCAAGTTTTGCATGTGGCCTCCTTTAGTTGCTCCATCTGTTGTTGTGAGGGAAGCCAATAATACACTTTGGGATTAAACTGTTGTCAATATCTTAATTCATCATCTGAAAGGTAGGTGTCATTTCCTTCCTTTCAAATTTTATGCATCACCTTAGTGCTTTTACTGGTTCTGTTATCTTTTTTCTTCCCAGTAGGCCCGAGTTGCCTATATTCTGATCTGGAATTCTTATTATTCAGAAAATTCACTAATTTATTTTGTTTGCTTCTATTCCTGATGCTATATATGGGCTATTCTATGTGTCTTCTATCTACTTGTTTTCAGTTTACCTCAAAAAAATTTCTGTCTTAGCAGAAGAATGCATCTTCTAGTTATCGTTTCCGTTTAATTTATCACCTCTATACTATGTATGCATTTGCTCCGACTATACTATATCCGCTCTGATGTCTTTTTCTTTCATGTTGTCATTACCTGTTCCTTGTTTTTTAGGTCTTGGATGCATCCTGGTACATGCCTGATGAACAAAGGAATCCATTTCAAGAATATCAGGTCAACTCGCATATTCACTTTTGCTTCGTTATTTCTTCTTTCTTGCTTATGATTTATATGTAGAGTTTGTATTCCCAAGCCTCTGCACTTCTTAGATATGAAAGGTGAAGTGAGGCCAGAAGGTTCTGCCGATGACTCTTATCTTTGTCACTTTTGTTTAGTTCGACATTTATATGCGAACATTTCATTTCATCTGTGAATCCCTCATGTATTCTTTCTATCTTGTCATGCCGTTTATTGCTTATACACATGATAGCTTTTATGAGGATAACTTTGGTTATTGCAGCACAACAAGAATCTGCTGGTTTACTTGATTCCGTTGGACTGGTCAATAGTTTACAACTTTTCCTTCAAGTTTGATTTATGCTTGTAGGAATGCGTTTTAAGTGAAAAATGTAACAATTTATTTAGGTTCTTTTAACTTCTCATTGCACTTCTGTTTTGATGGCATCTGTCCGCTTTACCTGGAAGCATAAGATGATGGATTGTGGCCAACAATGCTTATCAAACAATCTCACACTCTCAAGGCATGGAACTTAGGCAACTTGTAGAGGACTCAACCAAAATATAAACCCAGAATCTTTCCAAGCCTGGTGCTCAGCGATCACTTCAGATAACCACTTTCTCCCAAAGCTTAGGGTGTGGGTCAAAATTTTATATTAAGCAGACTTAACAACAAGGCTATGGCCTATTTCCATAAAATAAAAGCGGGCTTAACAATAGGATTACTCCAGAAGATACAAAATTATTGTAATCAAGGGTAATCTTGGATTTTTTTTAGATTCTTGAATATTATTATGGATCCTTTGAAGAAAGATAATGATGTTGCTACAGAGGTATCTTATGGTCCCTATGTCATTAAATTATACTCGAATTAAGATAATGAATCTTAATAAGCACCTATAAGCATTTGATTGGAGGGAAATCAGATGGAATATTCAATAAAGTTTACATTACAATATTATGTGTCTTGGCAACAGTATTTACATTAGTTAAACCGACCGAGGGGAGGTTTTCTCCCCGTGATTTCTAGACAAAATTTGTCCGTCTGTCCGCCTTCAGGGAGGGAGGGAGAGAGAGAGAGAGCCGCCGGTCACCACCCTCCCCCCTCCCCCCCTCCTTCCTCCACCTCTCTCCCCTCCCCTTCCTTCCTCCTCCTCCTCCTTATCCTTCCAGAAAAGCCAAGCCCCCCCCCCCCCCCCCCCCCCACCTTCTTCTTCCTCTTCCTTCACTTCTTCTTCTTCCTCCACTCTCCTTCTCCGCCGCTTTGTCGGTCGGTTTCCACCGCCGACAGAGCGGTATGCTAGTCTACTGTCACCCGGAAATGCGGACAAATTTTTAATGATGACCATGACATGTGGACTTTGAGGGTGAACCATTGTTTCATTTACACTGAATTAGTTATTCAATTTTTTTGTTCAGTTGTTTGGTGGACTATTTGGTTTTCTTGTGAGTTTCTGAAACAATTTTTGAATTAACCGGCCAAAATAAATTTAAATTAATTTACAACCATACACAAATACAAGATTTACAGGCATATAAATGGACCTACTTAACTACTGATTTGAGAGCAAATCTTTCCATTCAAATTCAATGATATGCCATTAAAGTAGAAAAATATTCCATTGAAGTTGATCTGTATCATTTAATTGCCTAAAATAAAACATTAAGTGAATTTGAGTTTTCTTACCTATGCAACAAGTAGGTCAAAATGATGGCTGAATTAGCATATTGTTTATATCTAGGATTTGGGGTATACAAGTTGTTGATCCAATCCTTTGATGATGCTCTAAACATTTTAAAACCTGCCAAACAATTTTTGTTGGGTTTCAAAAACCTTGACTGTAAAATGAAACAAAATGCTACTTTCACCCATCTATTTTATCTCTACTTGATTAATGGGTAAGAAAACATTAATTGGGTGTTAGGCACTCTAAATAATGTATATCACATAGAACGGAATGGATCTTCAAGTTTGTCTTCTATCACTGGATTTGCATGGGAAGGATTTGCTTCTAAATTCTTAAATACAGTCAAAAGGCTTCTAAGCCAACGGAGTTCATTTGATTCTTTCCGGATTGGTCATCAGAGTGGTTTGGTTTGATTTTGGCTTCCAAAAATGGGGGAAAACTACACTGAATTTATCAGTCCTCACTCCTCACTTGTATGTAGAGTTGAATTTTGAAACCTTGACCTCATCCGCTACAATGTATTAACAACACTGGAAATGTCTTAAAACTCAGGAAATACAAATCATGTATATAAGTACTCCACATAAAATTACTAAATGATGTTAGATCAACTAAGCTTATATATACTAGCATTGGGTTTGCATCTAAACATGGGCAAGCTGACAGAGGCTTGACTATTTGTTGGCCTTAAATCACTTCTGGGACATTATATTCTATGATGGTCTTAGAATAAGGAGTATACATATCCTATCACTTCATGCAAATGCTTTCTGGCTCCCATAGATCGCATAAATGCTTGTTACTTATGTTTCCCTTGATATCTTCTTTTATGAGGTGGACAAGTTTGTTATCCCTACACAGGCTTGGAATGTCTTTGATTTTGAATGCCTTAGTTTAGATCATTTTGGTTGTTTCTCAATTTTTCTGCATTGTTTTCTTTCTTATTAAAAATAATAAAAACAAAAATAAAAGATCAAGATATTATATTTACCAAAGAAAATTACTTAATGTATTTATATTTGATACCAATGGTTCCATAGAAGGCATAAATGCTTTCTCATTTATGTTTCCTCTGTCTTTTTTAGAAGGTGAATAAGTTGGATCGTTCCTGCGGAGACTTAGAACCTTGTTTTTTATTTTCTTTCCGACTAGAAGTGTTGGTTTGATTGTTTTGATCGTTTCTGCCACAAAAATTTGTGGTACCTTTTCTTTCTTAATATAATGAAAACAAAAACAAAATATCAAGCTATTGTAGGTTTTGTACTACTAGGCAGCCTTAATTAATGGAATTTAGTTATTTACATTGCCTTCATTAATGTATTTTAGCTATTTACATTTGTTATTAATGGTTAAATTTTCGTGTTTTCAGATATATTATGTTTGTTGATTGAGTACTTTACCCATTGTTTCTTTTTGTTGCATTTCTTATTTTTCTTAAGATATTAATTTTCAATTGTCTATTTATATTAGGTGGCCCACATACCTGGTGCATTATTCTTTGATGTTGATGGAATATCAGATCGAACTTCTGATGTGAGATTGCTTTCCTACCTTCTATATCATCTTCTTAAAAGTGATTGCTAGGTCGAGCTTTTTGCTGATCTTGTGCATTAGTTGGTATGCAGTTTTATGCATTGTCTTCTTGCGTAACGTATTGAGCAGGTCTACTTGTAGATATACTCTAATACTCCTGACCAAGTTAGCATTTTTCTCCAATCTTCATTTTTTGGGTTATTTTCCTTGCCTTTACAGCCACACGAAGATGGTGAGTCATAATCTCTTGTTATAACTTATTTTTTATTTCAGCAAGCTATGCAGCACAATGCTTCTATTATGAAGCGGTACCCGTGGAACAAGTTGTCACCTGTGGCACCGAAAGTTTCTAAATATATACAATTTAGGACACTTGTTTGGCACTTGTGCACATGTTCTACATTTCTCTTACACTTCTTTGTTCAAATAACATATTTAATATATTTATTTACTTTCCCTTTTGTGCAAAAGACTATGCTTTATTGGAAAAAAATGCCAAATACAAACTTGTATAACACTATGATAGGTTTATTATGTTTTAATATAAGGAGTAAATACGTTGAACTATTTTATAGACAGTTGAACAACCAAGACCCACTTCTTTTGCAAAGTAATAAGAACATGTGAAAGTTTAGCATATATGTTATTATTGTATGTCATTATATTATTAGAAGCATGTGGATAAAGTTTTGGAGTGCAAGGACATAGCTCTGCATGTACGTAGATATTCACTCTTATTTTGTGTGTGTGTGTGTGTGTGTGTGTGTGTGTGAGTGATATTCTAGTGTCATTCTCCATATCCGGCGTCTTACTTTTAAGGAATTGACGTGTCGCACAGCCGTGTCCTTGCGTGTCTGTGTCTTTATTCTGTCCATGCTTCTTAGTCAGCAAGTTATGCCATACAAGTTCCCTTTTGTGTTTAATGTTTTTTGATAGGACCATAATATTGTGATTCAGTCTACTCAATCACACTCAAACAAAAGTCAGACATGAATAGAACTTAGTTCGTGGGTTGAATCTATCATTATTCTGAAGTGTGACCTCCCATAGTGGTTGTACTTCTACCTAATGTATTGTGAGCCAAGATCCCATAGCAGAATCTTCAATCATTTGAACCTAATGGTGTCATCCTTGCATCAAATAAACCTTTTCCTATTTTTGTAGAAAGTCACAGTACAAACTGTGCACTAATGCTTGTCAATCTCCATCATTTTCAAAGAGACAACTTGACCATCATTATTTAAATAATCCTAAACCAACCTTTTGTTCCTGAGATGAGAAATGACGGCTCTGAGAAATATATTCTTCATTTTTACAGCATTTATGATTCTTAAACTGTCAGATAGCTTTTCCCCCTATTTAAATCCTATTTAGCTTTCAAAAGTATAAAAACTATTTGGAAGTGCTCTTTGTCCTAGGAACATCTTTCAATCTTCACTGTTTTTCTTACTGTGCAATTGATTAATTGTGTATCTGCTTAGAGTGAATGTGGTTCTTTAACTCCTTTTCGTCCTTTTTTTTGGGTACATATTGCATTTGTAGTTCAGTTGTTGCTTGGGTGTTGCTGTAAATGCTACTGCTTGATGCTTTTTCTTTTTCCTGCATGGTGTCTTCCTGTTTCATTTAAAAGTGCTAAAGTTGCCTTGATCTTTATTCTTTTCTTTCCTTTTGACTTTTGAACAATACCATCAATTAATGCAAGTAATTTGAATCAGTTACCACACATGTTGCCATCAGAGGAAGCTTTTGCTGCTGCTGTTTCTGCTCTTGGAATCCAGAATAAAGATGGTGTAATTGTTTATGATGGAAAGGGGATATTCAGTGCTGCTCGTGTTTGGTGGTAAGCTATTAACTTGATATTCAAATGTTAAATAATAATAATAATAATATATAAGAAAGTAAACTGGCGCTGATAACTTAGGTCACGGTAATACAAATTCTACTTGACTTGAAAGGCTTTTATAAAATTTGAAACTGTTTTGTGTAAATCTAGCTTGTGAAAATTGTACACCTAAATGTTACAACTAATAGGAGATTTTTTTTCCAATGAAGAAATTACAAGTTAGCTCATTATCATTAATTATTTTAAATGATCTAACTCCAGAAGGAAGCTCCGCGAGTGAGCAAAATGGTATATACTAGACTGATGATCAAGAGCCCTCGGTGGAAAAATGCAAGAGCACTAGTAGATGATAGATTGTACCCATCAAAATCTCACCTATACTGATCTTCTTGATGTCTGGATCTATCTTTAAATTACCATTGGCTATCCAGTTACATGATAGTTATTTCTTCAATTTCGTAATGCAAATCATTGTCGTGTGTTTAGAGAAGCTCAGAAAAGCATAATTTTTGTCAACAGAAAGATGTAGATAGGTCGTATTACATGAAATCTGTAATAATAGGAATTTAGGGTAAAAACCCCGCAACTTGCAGTAATTGGAAGATGAATCCATAAAGCCGTACCATGTCCAATTTATTCATGTATGTCCCAACATTTACAATAAAAATCGGTGTGAACTTTTATTTCAATTCTTATTTGGATTACGTTTAGCTACTTGGATGCTTTTCTTCATCAACTTCATTTACTTAAGCTGAAACTTGACAAAAAGAATTATCATTTTTCTTATAATCTATTTTCTGTTCATTTTCTTGATGACAATTTTTAGGCACGTCAATTGAGTAATACAATATATTATTAGCATGTCTTATGCCCATTTTCTTTTAATTCAATTCATTAAGCTTTAAACATGTGATTCTTATAACTAACCAGTTTCCGCTGTTTTGTTTATAGTGTATGGAATATCTAGTTCTAAGCAGAGGATGAGTAATTTCAAGTTCTTTGTGCCTAACAGGATGTTCCGAGTATTTGGACATGATAAGGTTTGGGTGTTGGATGGAGGCTTGCCACAATGGCGTGCTTCAGGATATGATGTTGAATCAAGTGCATCCGGTGATGCGATTTTGAAAGCGAGCGCCGCAATCGATGCACTTGAGAAGGTTTATCATGGACAGTTGGTGAGTTTATCTGTCAATAGTTTGTCTTCTAGATTATATAGATCGACTTTGTCTTTCAGTTTCTTTGTTTGGTTGTGAAACATGTACTGCTGATTGTGCCCCATTTTGCTTTCTAATCCTCTTAGCGCTTCTGCTTCCTATGAATTATTACATGTGGAAGGAGCAGTCAGTTCAAAATTATTTTACTCTGTTTTTTAGGTGCCACCTGTTAGTGGATGACCATCCTAACTCTGATTTAAATACTAGAGCTATCAGCTGATTTTTCCGATTGTGGAAACCAGATACGTTTAATGTGGTAAGCAAGCCAATGTATACATAAGGAGAAATGGGGTTAAGGATGCTTCCAAGCGTGGTACAGATGTATGATCATATTTTTAAAGGATGAGTTTGACTTCTACAAGTGTTGTCTGTTGGGCTTAGATACATGCTGAAAACTGAAAGGGATGAGTTTAACTTCTCAAGGGTTGTCTGTTGGGTCTAGATGCACGCTGAAAACTAAAAGAGATTGACTGACAAAACCTAAGCAAATTTGATGGAAGTTTTGTTCCAATTCCATTCTATGGTCTGAAGTTTTGTCTTGTAATCTGCTGAATATGTCAAGTTAGGTTTGTTAACTTTGTTTTATATCTGCAACTGCCAATTGTACCTTGGTATGGTCTTATATTCATGTTTATTGTTTTTTGCCTAACATTTTTAACCTATGGTCAGGTCTTTTTGATCACATGACATTGGTCATTGTTCGTGTTTAGTCTTTTATTTAATATTCTGGTTGAATAAGATGTCAGTGGAGCTAAAATGATGTTATTAGTCTAGCTATGAACACGTCTTCTGAGAAAGCTTCCTTTTTGCAGGTTGGTCCGGCCACCTTTGAGGCAAAATTCCAGCCTCATCTAGTCTGGACGCTTGATCAGGTTAGGATTTTGCTCCCTCTGCTTGTTCTGTGAAGAGAGAATATCTTCGAGTGTCTTTCGCATTAATCATTAGTGATAATTGCTTGCATCAATTGGCCGCATTCGTCAAAGGGAAAAAATGTGATTTGATGGAAATTACTGCAAATATTGACCCATATCTGAAATAAAATATGAAATTTTATATTCCACTCCGTGCATTGTGTGAATTACAAAAATTGCTCTTGTTGAGTAACAGTGAAATAGGTCGAGGACTGTATGGAGTATTTTCCTAATCTTGGTGTTTCTATTGGTGATACCATTACCATTACATAGAAATTTGGGATTTTTGCTAGTGAAAAAGTTTATGGGGTTGTGTTTTCTATCTATCTGATACACATGATATTTGGTGTTTCTGTTTGGTTTCTCACTTACTAATTGTGAGATTATTACACAAATTACAAGTTTGAAGATGTCAAAAGAAGATAAATGTGGGTGTCAGCGTTCTAGAGCTCTTATAGATGCAACACACATGCTGATAATTTTCATTCTTCACCTACATTGATATGTTCTAGAATGTTTAATTCATGCAAATGTCTATTGATTGCTTAGTCTTTTATCTGATTTATTACTTCTACCTGACTGTTGCTGAAGTAGAAGTTAATAACTCAAATTGCTGAAGTAGAAGTTAATAACTCAAATAATGGTGTATCATGTATGCTTCAGATTAAACAAAATATTAGCGACCAAAGACATCAACATGTAGATGCTCGGTCAAAAGCCAGGTAACCAATTGCTTGTCTACTTATTAATAAGATTTTTTTTTTGCATTGTGTTTCTTGATAAAATTGTTTCACATCATACAGTCTTATTGATCTCTACTAACTTGTTATGCATTAAAATTACTGAAGTAAATTCTACTGTTAAAATCAGGAGCCTTCAAAGCTAAAAAGGTCTGAATTAAACCTTGATTTTCACATGACTTAAAAAATTGCTTATACTGAACCTCTCCCAGTTAGGTTAGAGATAATTCATCTCTCCATTCTATATGAAGAAAATAATCTTTAAAGACCTGAACCAGGAGGTTCTTGGTATGACAGTAGAAGGGAAGTCTGATGAAAGGAGAGACAAGGGTTGAATCTTGAAAGCGACATATTTGCAAATAGAGGGAGTGGGAGAGGGCAGGATTAGCCTCCAAATTTGCCTCAGTCTGCAAGCCTTGTCATGACTCATGGATCTACAAGAGTGAATTGACTAGTTGAACATGTGATTCCTGGGTGAAAGCAAATATAATTTAAAACATATTTAAAAATGTACATGGATTTATCATTTTTTATAATTGTAGAAGTATACCTTTATTGATATTTCCTAAAAGAAATATGTTTACATAATGTAAGGCACATGCGTACATTTTTTTTCTTTTTGAGCAAAGGCCGTAGCCTGGTCTTGAACTTGGGACCTCTCATTCCCAACCCAACCCTTTTATCAATGAGCCAGGTCTCAGTGGCACATGCATACATATTAGTATAGGTTACTTGTTCAATTGGTTAGACGGATCACAAGTAGTTTTTTTTTTTTTTTTTTGTGGGGGGGGGGGGGTGGGCTAAAATAAGACCTAGGATTAGTAGTATAAATATTTTAAACCATTAATATCTTCTAATTGGTTGGCCTTCAAGCATATTTTAGGAGTCTGAAAATATTTGTCGAAGGATTTCTTTTCTTTCTTTTTCTGTTAGATGTTGATGTGTAGGCTTAATTTAATCACTCCCCAGGTTTGATGGTCTAGCACCAGAGCCACGCAAAGGAATAAGAAGTGGTCATGTACCAGGCAGCAAATGTGTTCCTTTTGTCCAGGTAATTACCTGCAATTATGCACTTTCTTTTGCACTTTGAAGTTTTATCAAGAAATTTGTGCTTCTTGGCATAATATATAGAGAATATTTAAATTTGCTTCACAATATTGTTCTTTTCTCTAAGCAAAAGGCCAAGCAAACTATCGATAGTTGTCCTCAAGTAGAAGTTTTGGCCTTCATATATCATTGCTTTTAATTGAGCTTAGATAATGTTGTGCCTGAGAGCTCTAAGTATGTTTCTCAGGAAGTGGTTGAGTTCCTTTCTGAAGGGCTTGTTTTCGTGATCTTCTAAATATTTTCTCATGTAAAAATCTGTTTGCATTCTTGTGCTTCTTTTTCATGGTGAAGTTAAAATAAAGCACAATGCTCAGTTTTAATTAGATTACCAGTTCAGTTTCTTTCAACTGTCCCTAAATTGAGATTTAGATGTTAATCTTATGCGAAAGAAGTGCTTTACACCAAGGAACTTCATTGTATGAAGATCTTCTTTATTATTATTTTTGAATGCTGAAAATGGCTTATGTTGAACCTTTATGATATTCAATAGCCACCTGCATTTCTGTGAAACAACCCATGCTAGCTCACTTTTACTCAAGTGTGGAGAAACATAAAATTTGCATCTAGGACGCCAATCTTTTGTTTATGGTAGCACATTTTCGGCAAGAAGCACCAATCTGAGGTTTGCTTTCTTAAATTATTAGGCCAATTTCTCTCAACACTCGCTAATTTGAGATCCTGATGTTAATGTTCCCCTAGAAAAGCGCTTGTATAGGGTGGGCACTAATCGTTTGGTTTCTATTTTGTTTTTTTGAAGAACCAAAACTAAACAGGAATAATAGGGAACTCAACTGACCCGAGTGGAATGGAGATTGATTATTTGGTTAAAGGCCCCGTATCTTCTCCTTGTATTTCAAGCCCTAGAACAACCATTCAACAGTAACAATCTGTAAGCGCAAAAAGCCTTCCATTAATATTCAAAAGTACTCAAAATTGGTCAAAAATTCAAAGCACTGAACCAGCCTATTTGAAGATATATGGATCTGATCCCCCCCCCCCCCCCCCAACCCCACCACACACACACAAAAAAAAAAAAAAAAGAAACAAAAACAAAACAAACGAAAAAAATGAGAAAGAAAAGGAAAAAGAAAAAACGAAAGAAGACAAGGTGGTGCTGTTTCATTTGATATGGTGACATAGGTTGACATTGATTTAATTCTCAGAACTGACATATATCTAATTCAAAGAAAAAGAAAACTGAAACAGATAATTTCGAGTGCTTTAGAGTGACATCCCTAAAACTTCTATTGGATGAACACAATATTGTCTCTAGGCGCCATGAGCTGCACAATCACGGACTCTCACCATTGCTTCTAAAGGTCAGACATTGTCAAAAATTGATATGCCACTGGTTCACTAGAATTGTGCTCTGAATTAGAGATAAGAGGAGAATATGATGAGGTGATATGGCAATAAGAGAATGAGGTGGAGGTAGATGGTGTTCGGATCACCAGCAAAGTTAAGGTTGGGAAAGAAGTCTGGACGGAGAGATTGAAATTTGTGTGGAGAACAAGGGTGAAATAGAGTACTCTTCTTCAGCAATGCGATTGTCTATTCTATTGTGTACATCTGGCGATACTCTGCTAATCCAAATTTGGTAGATGCTCATTTCATGATTTGTCGTCTTATCTTGTGCTTTGATGAGATGGAGTCGAAGGCAATCCTGCTAAGCATCACCTATTCAACAAGATATCCCTTGTATTTCTCTCTCTGATGTAGTTAACACAGTTTTGGCGGCCTCATTTTTCCCACTAGCATCCTCTATTCCGATTTCTAATCAAGCACAACATCTCTTATAAGTTTCAGCCGTTTCTATTTGCCATTGCGTCAATTGTCCCAATTGATTCTGCAACATGTGCAAGTTCACTCTTGGAGATCCTATTCAGCTTCCCTCTTCCGCTGCACGAACAATGAGTGTACTTGGAGCTCTTTTGGGTGTGTAGTGGAGGAAATACGGAATCCCTGCTCTCTTGCTTCTTGCTCTCGTTCTCTCAACTGTAGCTAATTTTACTTTGTACTGCTCTCATCATTCTAGATTTGTTCAGACAACTGTAGATGGTGCTGTGCGTAAAAAAATTCATGTTGCGATTACAAGGTAGGCATAATATTTAAGCCCTTGAAAGAGTTTAAATGTAATATTTAAGCCAAGCATAATATTTAAGCTCCTTAAAAGAGCTTAAGGATCTTGTACTGAAAAGAAGAGCTCAAGGATCCAAATATAATTTTTAAGATAGTTGATGCCATCCCTCACAAAAGCAACTTGCTTCTTGTATTTGACTTCATGGAGGCCAGTCTGGAAGTTTGACATGTTGTTTGTAGAACTATTAAGGCAACAATCCAATGTTAATCTAGACATAATATTCAACAATGTCCGTATTTTCTCTCTTTTCCCTTTCTTCCCCTCTTTCCATTTCATTCATCTCTAATCTTTCTTGATTTTTCTACTTCTGCTAATCATAGTCACCCTTATGCCACCCTTAATACCCATTCCATATGATCATCCCCCACAGCCTACCTGTAGAAACACCTATCAGTCCCCTCCTACATACCCTACTATTTATTACCTTGGAAAATTTTATGTAGTTTCTTTTCTTGTGCATTGGTCAGATTCATATTGTAGCACTGGTTGCCCATAGTTCTGAACGTAATGCCAGATCCCTTAACCTACAAAAAGTTGCATACAGAAACCAAGTGAGATTAATGAGAAATGAAACAAAGTGGGGGTGGGAGAGGGGGAAGAATAAAGAAAATATGGATATTATCGGTCCTTGAATACTATGCCTAGATCCAGATCAACATTGGATTGTTGTTTTACTGATATTTGCTGAACATCATGTATAGGCGGACACTCGTGTCTGGGGAAGTCAATATCGAAGAAAATGGAAACTTCTCTGATACGTTTCCAAATTCCAATGCGGTATTTATATCATTAGGATATTTTCGGACACTTTCCTGATACTTCTTCAATTATTGGAAACTTATATAGCATTGGTTTTGTTGTGTGAGAAACTCAAAAGAAATTTAGAAATTATTTAGTATTAATAGGAGAACAAATTTTGATGAACAATTTATAGATAAGATTCTTGAAGAAAAAGACGTATTCATTTGAACTACAGGGATTTTATTAAAAGAATAGTTGGATAGAAAACATGTATTCAGAACATGTGTGTATGCATTCAATATAAAGAATTATATTTAAATAAGAACTATATTCAGTTTTGTCTATAATTTTCAAGTTACATGGATATTTCTTTTCTTATGATACATATTTCTGTGTGCTGAAGCTGTACTCTTAATTCTTTATTACTACTATTATGTAAAGGAATTCTTACTGATATGACACCTTTATGAACCTCGGATACACCAGCCACCTGTATTGCTGGTATAGAACTGCCCATATTTGCCACTTTACCTTCAATTAGAGAACCATAACAATTTGGGTGTTTGCAAGTAGGGGACCAATCTTTGAGTCATCCGTATTACTGCGGATATTTATTTCACTCAGCAAGATATATTGGACCGGAGTTTAATCGAGATCCGACTCGGTTTAAAGTGACACTGATATTCTTTTTCTTAGATGTTTTGTAGAAGCCATTGAGGTAAATAGAAGCAAATAAGGTTTGGCTTGCAATTACTACCTTTATAGGTTTCCTGAGCTATGTATAAGTCTTTCGAGGTACATCATGCTCACACCAAGTATCTAGGTAAGGTTTGGTTCTCGTTGTTCCGTTTATTTTGGCCTTTTCCAAAATAGCATTCTCCCAAATAAGTATGGGCTAGTTTCTGGGAGGACTCGGTAATCAACCATCTACTTCGGATTATTTTCTTTTTCTTTTTCTTTTCCCGTGTTGACAAACCTTCGATATGCTGTAGTAAACAGTAAATAATTCACCTAATCAGTCCTTATTTGCACATGTGGATCTGCTCATTGAATATGACACTGTTTTACAGATGTTGGACAGCTCTCAAATGTTGTTACCTTCAGATGAGCTTACTAAAAGATTTGAGCAAGAAGGTAAGGCTTGTAATGTCATCCGACTATTGTATTTTTCACCAAAATGCTGAGTCTGTGCTCTTCTTTCGTTATACAACTATGTTACTTCAAACCTCTTGCAAACTCTGATTGCTGAAACTCATTCTGCGTAACAGGCATCTCTCTAGACCGTCCAGTAGTTGCCTCGTGCGGTACTGGTGTAACTGCTTGCATCCTTGCTCTGGTAAGTGACCTTCAGCTGGAGCTGTAAGAAGTTTACTATCCTGACTTTGATAAATATCTAACCAAAGGTATTCAACACATTCAACCTTATTCCAGGGCCTCCACCGACTTGGAAACCTGATGTTCCCATCTACGATGGATCTTGGACAGAATGGGGGTCCCAATCTGACACCCCGGTCACCAGTGCTTGAATTACTTGGCGTGCCTTATGATTTCTTTGTTCAACTATGATCATCAGCGAGGAGAACGTATATTGCACCTGGTCTCGTACAGTCTTGGATTGCCCTCGTATGTAAATGATTTGGTTTAATAAAAACTATTTTCAGTTCTGAACCAACATTCATGTGTAGTCTTGAATCTGTGTCTACAGTTGCGTAATTTTCTGCGTTAATGGATAGTTGCATTTTGAGATTAAAATTTGTCGGTGACCTTTCTTGTCAAAGTTCTAAATTTGTTGATTATCTGATAGCTTGGCGCAAGGTTTTGGTGAAAGGGAGTGACAATGTCATCTGTGCTGGTATACCTGAGTTTTTAAGTCTTTCAATTCCATTAGTTATTTGTGTTATAGCTATGATCTGCTCAAATAATTACTGAATGACTAAAATGAATAATAAATTTGCTTGAATAGTAATGAATTGATTTTGTTTTTATGTGATAGATTTTGGAACAAGGATATCCATATATTAAGTGTGCCACAATCAAACCTTTTATCTGAGATTGATCTTGGATTCCGGTTACAATGAAACTTGGTAAATAATCACCGAGTCTGAATGACTGTGGCTGGTTGAATCTCAGCAAGTTCATTTGGATTGCTCGTTGGAGAGCTCATTTCATTTTGCTTAACCAACCATAAAGAATAAATCACATTGTTAGTAAACTTGTAGGATCTTCTGTAGATCCAAATCCACTGAGAAATCTATGATTAATTGAGGATTCAAATCCACTAATTTATTGGATTTGGATTCGGGTTTCGACTTTATCTAAGTCCAAATTTCTCCTAAAAATATGTTAATAGGATCTAGTGTTCTAGTATATAGTGTTATTTATTATTATTTGGAAATATGGAGTATATTTAAACATGATCATCAGATAATCAAAACCGAGCGAAGCGAGATTTTCTCTCGTGACTCTCTCACAAAAGTTGTCCACTCGTCTGTCCGTCTTCATCAGAGAGAGAGAGAGAGCAACAACAACGAACCTCCTCCTCCTCTCTCCCCTATAGTCTCTTTCTTCCCCAATCTCTTCCTCCTCTTTCCCTCCAGTCTCCCCTCTCCCTCCAGCCTCCTCCTCCTCCTCCCTCGTCGTATTCACCGTCTCTCTTGTTGTCGTTCGGTTTCTCACCGTCAAAGGGTATACTAGTTTAATATTATATATATTATGTTTAGAAATAAAATGATATTTCGGTCACGCTAGGTGAACCACTTATAGGGCCTGTTTGGTTTATGTATTTGGGCTGCATTTCGTAATCAATACTGCAGCCCAATTACACCCAAGTGTTTGGTCCATTGCATTTCACTTCGCTGCAGTGCGGCCCATGCATTTGGGCTTGCGTGTGCGGAGAAAGGAATCTCGTGGGTGATGGGATTTATGCATTTGCTTTTGCAACGACCGCTGACACCCTACTTTGCTTTTGCATCTCCTCCAACGCCTCGATCACTCCATCCAGATCTCGATCTCTCTCTCTCGCCCTCTCTCTCTCTCTCTCTCTCTCTCTCTCTCTCTGTCTCTCAACCAGCCGAGGCCGCCGCCGCCTCCTCCAGCCAGATCGGGCTGAGATCTAGCCCTAGATTGATCCCTCCTGTCTCGAATCTGTCCCTTTGTGCCCTCGAGCTTTTCCCTTGGCCTGCATCGCCGTTTCTCACGGTCAAAAAGGGGCCTGTGATCCTGTCGCTTCTTCTCGATTTGGGGCTAAGGCTCGGATTCCCGACACACTCAGAGACTCGCTTTCTCTGTCACGAGTCTACAGTTCAGATTCCCTGTTGACTCCTTGAAGATGAGGCAACAGAGGAAGCTCAAATCCCCCCTCAAGCCATCAATGGCGAGCACATCTTCTCCCTCGTGCTGCTTCTGTGGGAAAGGCAAGAAACGTAGGCTTTCTTACATCTCCGATCACGAATCCTGTTCCGATAATCTGAATTTTAAGGTAGTCTGCTCTACTTCCATTTTCAGGTAGTATTCTCTTTGTGTTTCATTACCAATCTCCTTTCATTATTAGTTGTGAATGTGATTTTCATTGAATTGTGCTCTAATACATTTGATGTATCTTTCCTGTACCACTGCCATTGAATTGTGCTCTCTTGATATGCTGCTTTCTGTAAACAAAGCAGAAAACAAATATATTTGTCTTGTAATGTAAAAAAATTGTTCTTGATTGAACTGATGCAAAAAATGTTTCCCATCAATGTTGGTGACAAGCCCCGAACAATTGCAGTTTCAAAACTTATATTATGGTTTAAAGCTTTGAGTTTGAAGATTGATTATTTAAGTTAGTTAGGATTGGCAACCATGTTTTTAATTACATGAGTTGCTTTCTTATTTTTTTTTTTGTGGGTATCTTATTAGGGCTTCCTTCATAGATATTAAAAGAAGCAAGCTTATGTTTTTATAATTCTTAATGTTTCATATTTTCAGATGCTTAAGTCAACAAATGTACTATTTTTTTTATTGTTTAATCCTTGGATCAGTTGTTTTTCTTGTTAAATGTGCTAGAATTGAGAGTTATACACTAAAAAACTGATTTTTCCCATATGAAATTATATATATTTGATTGTAGAGGTTGTAAAAATCAACTTTTTACCCTATAATTGATGTCTTTATTGTAAAGTTGTCTTCTTTGTATAGTTGCACTCATAAAAAGTGATCTTGTCTTCAATTCACTCTCACTGTTGTCCTCAAGTTGATGAAATTGATGAATAATATTTTCAGTGGTCCCCTATTTCCTCAATCATGTAGTTTAGAGCTCATTGTGTTTGTGTTTGGGATAATTTCTGTTTGTGTTTTAATCATGAGTGGTCCTCTATACGATCTGTTTTTTATGCTTCTGTTGTATAAAATTGGTTGATTATAGTTTCATTAGTGATTAATCACCTGTTAAGATTTTTATTTATTGGCTGGTCCTCATATGTGGTCCTTGTGTTTATATTTCTCTTGGATCAAATTGATGAATAATCCTTAAAGTATTTATATCCCCTTATGTTTCTTTTGGATATAAGTGGTTGATTAGAGTTTCATTAGTGACTAATAACATGTTAAGATGTCCTTATTGACTAGTCCCCCTATGTGTTGAATGTGTTTATTTCACTTAGATCAAATTGGTTTAGAGCTCATTGTGTTTGTGTTTGGGATAATTTCTGTTTGTGTTTTATTCATGAGTGGTCCTCTATACGATCTGTTTTTTATGCTTCTGTTGTATAAAATTGGTTGATTAGAGTTTCATTAGTGACTAATCACCTGTTAAGATTTTTTTCAATTGCCTGGTCCTCATATGTGGTCCTTGTGTTTATATTTCTCTTGGATCAAATTGATGAATAATCCTTAAAGTATTTATATCCCCTTATGTTTCTTTTGGATATAAGTGGGTGATTAGAGTTTCATTAGTGACTAATAACATGTTAAGATGTCTTTATTGACTAGTCCCCCTATGTGTTGAATGTGTTTATTTCACTTAGATCAAATTGGTTGATTAGTAGTTGACTAGTGGTTGATTACTCTATACCTTGACCTTGTCTGTGCACTTGCACACAGTATACGCGTAAGTTCAGATTGACCCTGAGCAAACTTTGATCAAGTCTATCACTATACAAAATGTCCTCGATGATCATATCAATCTGTGCTCAAAGGTTGTGCCTCAAAATACCTTTTAATTAACTATCAATATTGTTGTCTAGACTTCCAATTGAAAAAAAGAAAAAATAAATTCTCTTTTGCATGCTAAGATGCTAAGGTTGTGCTCAAAGGTTGCTGACAAACACCCTTTTAATCACCAAATGTTTGTTATTAAAGAAGTTGGCTTTTGATTACATTTTTTTTAAATAATGACTGGTGGGTTTGACGAGATATTTTTACTGTTCTCAAAGACCAAATTGGCCCACTGATAGTTCTAGGAATTGCACTAATTTGATAGAATTGTAACATATGTTGGTAATCCTGTGTAGGTTATGTTTAGAACAAAGAAGATCCCTTAAAGTAAGCTATATGCGAGTTTAACTTTTTTTTTAAATCAGACTGTCATGTTTAGATCTTTATTGCTCCATATATACAAATAGTAGGAAATGAGATTTATATGTCCTACGATTCATATCATACCCTTTTATGTTGAGCCTACAGTTGAATATATGAAGGGCAAAATTCTTTGACGCTTAGAATAATTATGGCCTTACTCATAATTTGTGGAGTATTCACTAGGACAATCTAAGGTAATAAATATGATACATGCATTTTCAGGTTTAATGTAAGAAGGAAAAAAATCAGCATGCTTAGAATAATTATGCACATATTCATAATTCTTGAAATAATCACTGCAATATTTATTACTTTCCCTGTTAGTAATGAATATTAATCTTATCAAATTTCTACTCGACTATACTCCTATGTTATGACAACTATACTCCTAGGTTATGACTATAGACTGTTATATTCATGTTAATTTAATTACAATCATTTCTTCCCCGTTATGTAGTGAATGGATAGGTTTTTGGATTTGGGCTTGGATGGTGCCGACCAGGAGATGGGCATCATTATACTTTGTGCTTGCGCGTATGTCATAATGATGTGGATGACCGGCCGCAATGACATCACAGAACCAATCCCGAGAGAGATAAGGAATATGGAAAGAGGGCTTTATTTGAGAAGGGTGATGGAGTACAGTGACACCAATTGCATCAATATGTTTAGGATGGATAGAGAATTATTTTTCAATCTGTCTGGAATACTTAGGAATAGGGGACTCTTACAAGATTCTGATCAGGTGACCGTTGAAGAGCAACTAGGTATATTCTTGCACACCATAGGTCACAACGTTCGTAACAGAGTCGTGGGTATGAACTTCTTACGTTCTGGTGAAACTGTGAGTCGATATTTTCAACGTACCTTACGAGCAATTGGTGAACTAAGATGGGAGTATTTATGTGGTCCTAGCAACCAAACTCATGAGAAGATCTCTGGAGACCCTAGGTTCTGTAATTATTTTCAGATACCAATTCCTAAAACATTGCAAACTTAGATGAGTACTGTGTTTTAAGTGTTGATTTGAAATCAACTTAATTTTATTGTGTATAGGATTGTATCGGAGCAATCGATGGGACACACATCCATGCTACCCTACCAGCTAATGAGGTTGGACCTTTCTATGGAAGGAAACCATATCCCACTCAAAATGTCTTGGCAGCTGTGGACTTCGATTTGAAGTTCACTTATGTCTTAGCGGGATGGGAAGGATCAGCTCATGACGCCACTGTACTACGTGATGCACTCACACGTCCAAATGGTCTTAGAGTCCCAGAAGGTAGTTCATTAACAATTGCAACATTTACCGTATTGCAAATTTGTTATGTTCGTTTCTAAGTCTCCATCGTATCTAATGACTTAACATCTTTTAGGGAAATATTATTTGTGTGATGCCGGTTACAATACCAGGCCGGGATTCTTAGCACCGTATCGTGGCACTCGGTACCATTTAAGTGATTATCGTGTGATACAGCCGTCAAACTACAAGGAGCTTTACAATTACCGTCATTCTTCCCTCCGGACAACTGTGGAGAGGGCATTTGGAGCCTTGAAAGGAAGGTTTAAGATTCTAGCATCAAGACCTTTCTTTCCTTTTAGCACTCAAGTGGACATTGTAATAGCATGCTGCATTCTTCACAATTATATCATTGGCCATGGGCCAGATGAGTTTGTCATAAGTGAGGAGGATTTCAATTTGCAAGATGTCTCCCAATCTGGACTATCTCGTAGAGAGATTAGAGAGGAGTCCAATTATTGGATTCAACTTAGGGAAGAAATTGCACTAAGAATGTGGCACGATAACGAGAATTGATGTAGTAGGCGTGTTTTGATTTCATATGTAATATTTTGAAACTACCACTACATACCATGTACTCTGTATTATTTATCTTTAAATTTACTGTTTTATTATGCCTTTAGAATTTGACTAGACTCTATTGGTTTGTAAAGGAATCTCTTTGTACTACTCATTATTATTGGCAAACATCTAAAATATTTTTTGCAACAATATATAACGCTTTTGCTGTAGGGGATGTCGGGAGAGACTCGTCCCAGTGACACTGATATTGGGCCCTCTGAAGAGGGAAGGAAGAGGAGGAAACAGGTCTCCCATACTTTCAGGTGGTCAGAGGAGATGGGAGACTTCCTGATTCAGTTTATGGCAGACCAAATCTCCTCGGGTCTAAGGGGCCATAATTATGCGGCCGCAGCGAAAGCGGTGAATGAAAAGTTTGAAGAACACGTCTCTGAATCCCAAGTTTACAATCATTTGCGAACATGGAGGGCCAAGTGGAACAGGATTTTAAATGTTCGGAAATTGTCAGGATGTGTTGTTTGGGATGCAGAGACCCGAACATTAAGGATGCCAGACGAGGAGTATAAAGTCTATATCAAGGTAACATCTTTTCCATAGAATAATCAATTCTTTATATCCCATGTCTGTTGTTTATTTCATGTGCAATGCTAACCCCTTGTATGTAGGCTAATAGGCTTGATAAGCCGTATTTGAACAAGCCCATACATATGTATGATGAGATGGCTATTGTGTTTGGAGATGAGGTGGCTACTGGGAAGCGTGCAAAGGATGGACGTGGCCCTGGAGGTTTGGGAAATGAGGCAGATGTGGAGGAGTTTGTTGATGAAGGTGATGGTAATGATGTGGATTCAGTTGGCCAAGGGAGGAGGTCCGGAGACCAGGCCCAAAGCATGTCCATCTCCCAAGGATCAAGGGGGAAAGGGAAAAGGACAAACCCTCATTTGCAGATAATGGAGAACTTCGCCGGCTCCTTAGGTAGTATCGCCAGTCACCTTAGGGAGGTTAAGGCTGACGAAGAAAAGCTTCTTGACAATTGCATGGAAGTTCTACAAGGAATGATTGACACTGAATTTGAGGGTGTCATATTTACTACCAAGGTGGTAAACACCGCCTACGATTTCCTTGTGGAGCACCCAAATATAGCAAGAGGGTTTTTGAAGAGGAAGAACGAGATGAGGGCCTGCTGGTTGTTCCAATTTGTGCAGAGTAAACAGATGGGGTGAAAAGTTTGAGTGGTAGCTATCTTTCTGGGCCAGAATAAGAACATTGCATTATTTTTATCGCTTTTATTTATCGATTGATACATTTATGATATGTAATATTAAGATTGCTGCATGCAATCAGAGTACAATGGTGGACAGAAACCGGACTGTTAGGTTTGTTGTTGCTTTATTAGTTGTATGAACTAACCTATTCTTAGTTGTAACTTGTTTTGTTCTAATCGATTTGTGATGACGTTTGATTCAGGTAAGTGGTTAAGGTTGAAGCATTACTAGGTACACTTTTGTCACACTAATCTAATTTCATTATTTTTTGTATCAATCATTCAATATTGAGCCATGATTTTGTTCCTCTTACTATGACTGCAGGTAACAGCTGCAGGGGATAATACAAAGTGTCATGCAACAAGTTTTTTAACTTGGGGATGAGGTGGCGATCAAATCGCAGCTCTCCTTCAAGCTTGAGCCATGATGATAAACTGAGCTCACTCCTTCCCCTTTGCTGGGTTTGTAATGGCTGTGATGAAACTCTGAGCCATCTTCTTCTTATTTGCTTGGATTGTAACGGGTCGGGTTTGGGTTAAGAGCTGTGATGAATACTGAGCTCTTTCATTTTTTGACATTAGCCTTTACGTCTCTTTACAGTTCCTGTTTGATTTCTGTAATTGGGCAGCAGTTCGTTACACACTGACACCCTCCTGAGCTCCCTGTTGTCTTTTGAGCTCCTGCTGCTTCCAGGTGAGTTGTCTGTTCTATTGGTTTGCTTCCAGTTGAGTTGTCTGTTCTTCAGGCCTGCTCCCAGGTGACTTGTCTGTTCTTCAGGCCTGCTTCCAGGTGAGTTGTCTGTTCTTCATGCCTGCTTCCAGTTGAGTTGTCTGTTCTTTCTTCTTTGTGACACTGTGGGCTGGATTGGGATCAATATTGAGCCATGAGCTTTTTTCCTCTTACAGGAATTTGTGTTTCCTGTTAATGTGGTGGAGTTTGTCTATGAGTTTTCAGTGGTGGAGTTTAATTTGGTGGAGTTTCTCTGGCCTGTTTTCAGTGTTGGAGATTTTGTCACCTGTTTTTTGACCTTGACTGAAAAACTGTTCTGTTAGTTGTCACTTTTTTTCTCCAATTCCCGGGCCTTTTGGTCTACTGAAAGTATATATAAATATGAGAATTTGGGTTACAGTTATCATACTACGGGATGAGGTGGCGATCAAATCGCAGCTCTCCTTCAAGCTTGAGCCATGATGATAAACTGAGCTCACTCCTTCCACTTTGCTGGGTTTGTAATGGCTGTGATGAAACTCTGAGCCATCTTCTTCTTATTTGCTTGGATTGTAACGGATCGGGTTTGGGTTAAGAGCTGTGATGAATCCTGAGCTCTTTCATTTTTTGACATTAGTCTTCAATATCCTACGTCTCTTTACAGTTCCCGTTTGGTTTCTGTAATTGGGCAGCAGTTCGTTACACACTATCATGGCTCAATATTGATCCCAATCCAGCCCACAGTGTCACAAAGAAGAAAGAACAGACAACTCACCTGGAAGCAGGCCTGAAGAACAGACAACTCACCTGGAAGCAGGCCTGAAGAACACTCCTTCCCCTTTGCTGGGTTTGTAATGGCTGTGATGAAAATCTGAGCTATCTTCTTCTTCTTTGCTTGGATTGTAACGGTTGGGATTTGGGTTAAGAGCTGTGAAGAATCCTGAGCTCTTTCTTTTTTTCTTTCATTGAATTGTAATGGGCCGAGTTTGGGTTTTTCCTCTTACTGGCTGCACTCAACATGAGGGTCAGCAAGATTGTGGACAGACCATACAGGTATGTCATTGCTCGTGCATTGTTGGCCCCTTCTGCCTACTTCCTTGATTGGTAAGCAAGCTTCTAAACTCTGTATTCTCCTTTTGAATTCAAAATTTATGTATGAAGTAGTTACTTTTTATAAATTTGTTTTCTTGGTTCATTTGTTTTCAGGAAGGACAGGCTACCTCTCACCTTCTCTTTGCTGGTTCAGTTCTTTCTTCTCGCGTTGTGTGGGTAAGCCCCTCTTTTGTCTCGTTGTGTGGGTAAGCCTTCTCTTTGCTGGTTCAGTTAGTTTTTTGATGCTTGATTACTTGCTCTATTAAAGCATTGGTTATCACTTATATACTATATCAATCAATATCAGAAAAGTAACGAGAAGAACGACTTTCTTTTGCATCTTATTTGACGCATTTTTAACCAGAATACTTTTGTAACTATCACGTGGAACAACATTATCTTGCTGCATGCAATGGTATCTATGAATTCTATGATCTGTTGATTACTGGTGGATTCTCAAAATTGGAGCGCTTTTTCCTCTGTGAAAGTAATGAGCGGTTTTTTGATGGTTGCCTATTTTGAGTATTCTTTATTCTAAGGCTGTTTAAAGTTCAATTGGTATTTTTACAAAAACATTCATGGGAACATATATAGCCCAAAAGTAAGAAGCTACATTGATAGAAACATCTTTTGTGTTTTCTCTATCATCTTGATCTTTATACGTTAAAATGCAGTGATCCATCGAGAACTTAGTCACTGCAGAGGAGTTCTCTCACAGAGTGCATGGGGAGAGGATGAGTCTTTCTTTCATCTCTGCTCATTTTAATCCGTTGTTCTTAATTGTAACAGGGAAACCCAGAAATTAACAGAGGTGTCAGTTAGTGATAAATTAGAAGGCTTCCGTGCCAAGCAAGAGGTATGCTTTGTTATACTTCTAATAGCTGTTTCATAAAATATTTCTGTGATTGATGATATACAAAATTCAGATATTTAATTTTAAGTATTAATATTGAGTTATATCTGGTAGTTCTTGATTATGACCATCATTTAAACTAGTTTAAGTGTTAAGTTAGCTCGATATAGATTTTTTTCCTGAAACTTGTGAGCAAGCTTTTGGGTAAAGTGGTTTTGACATGGTACTAGAGCAGGTTTCAAGATGTCCTAGGTTCAACCCTCTTCATTAACAATTTAGAAATATATTTATTTACCCAAAGTTATTCTGCCTTTTCAATTGAGTTATGTTTATGGTTTATGGAGAAAGTGGTTATCATATAAACCACATTAACACACATCTTTGCATCTTTGATTTCTTACTTGTCCTTCGTATCATATAATATGCTTGATGTTTATCATTCACCAGACATTCATAACTCTCATAAACCCATCCCACCTTATTGTTTGCATTTGGGTATTTTCTTAATTTGTTCCTGTATTTGTTTGTTTATATATGTATCTTGAACCTTTCTTTGGGGGGTTACTTAAAAGTTGCAGCCTTGTGTTATGACTTATAAGTTACAGTAGAATAGGAAATTAGACCTCTTCACAACTGATATTGGCTAGAATAGAGATCTCTCTGTTCTCTTATCCTGGGATCTGTAGACTCAGGATCTGAGTATTGCTACTCCTGATTGAATAATTGTGCTAGCTCAAATGCTCATTGGGTTTTTTTTCACCTTTTCTTAGCTTTAGTTTGTGTTGATTTTATATTCTTGAATTTCTTGCACGATCACAAGAGGCTTTACCAGTGAGAACATGTTCGTGATGTTCGCCTTATCTTGCTTCATTTGGGAATATTTACTAGAATCAAGAAATGTTGTTAGGAAATTTTTGCAGGCTTCTTCAATCCATGAAGGGAGAACAGTGAGTATAATCTCTGAGAAACTAGACCTTTACCTATGTATACTTTTTTTTATCACCATTATTGCTTACATGTATTGATGGATGATCAATATACAATGCCAGATACTTGGACATGAGAGGAGTTATAGACACAGGCCACTGTTGTTACTGAACCCAGCCAGCTACATCATGTCTTTGTGACTCCGGCTTACTTCCTGTTCTCGTCATTGATGCACTCATTTTCTGAAATCCCAAACTGATACAGCGCAATGAAAGAAAGGGTGGAGGTGTTGTGACCTGACAACTGGGTGATGCTATCCATTAAGAAATGTAGTGTTCAATGAATCATTTAAGAGGTATGGGGTGGCAAAGGTGGTTGGGAATGTGGGCAGCAGCAGGCAACAGCTGCCAGGTGAGTTGTCTGTTATTCAGAGCTCCGGGTTTTTCAAACTTCTTTCTTCTTTGTGATTTACGGTGGGCTGGATTGGGATGAAGATTGAGCCATGATGAACACTGAGCTCACTCCTTCCCCTTTGTTGGGTTTGTAATGGCTGTGATGAAACTCTGAGCTATCTTCTTCTTCTTTGCTTGGATTGTGACGGATCGGGTTTGGGTAAAGAGCTGTGATGAATCCTGAGCTCTTTCATTTTTTCTTTCATTGAATTGTAATGGGCCGGGTTTTAGTTAACCATGTAACCCAAGGAAATGAGATCTTTCATTTTTTCTTTCATTGAATTGATGGCTAGTTATTTAACTGACAATTTTTTAAGAGCTTGCTTCCTTTACAGTTGGGCATATAACAAGTCTCAAGTCAATATTTTCAGGTAATAAAAATGTTTTGCCATACTCCCCTTCTTACATATTGCTAGTCAACTCTTGTTTTTTGCTTTGTTTTGTATGTTAACATGTATCAATACTTAAAAAGAAGGCTCCAGGAGAGAAATGACTGAACTTGTATGCTGATCCATCAGTAAGTATGTGGGAATAATTCGAATTTGGTGGAATAAGTATGCGCATATCAGTCCTCTTTAGGGCTTTTCAAGTATATTTGTGTTTTTCCCAGCCATGTGTTTGAATCGGTTGAGTTTATGTCTCTGCTGTATGAATTTTAATCAAATATATGATCTTTTCTCTGTCAATTAATTTCTCCAATTTCAGGTCATTTTCGGCGGCTGAGATATATGCCATTTTGGTGGACATGAGCTACCTAACACATCGCAACTATCCTTCCAGTTATGGGTATTGAAACTGACCAATTTTCAATTATTACTTTCCTATGCATTATTATGTCTCATTATTTTTATATTGGGTACATTACTCTCAGATGACAAGTGAGGAGATACTGTAAAATGAAGGTTTCTGATTGGAGATTCATGAATGGTTTGGTCCATACACTTTACTTTGCACTTTAAATAATTTTCAGCGCTTTTTTTAAGCATCTCATCCTCTTTATCATATATATATATATATATATATATATATATATATATATATATATATATATATATATATATATATATATACCTATTTGAGACGATTCTTAATTTTGACAGCTAGGTTCGGAGGATGAACGAGTTGGGATCATCAGGGGAAGAGAGACGGGCGTTACTGGGCCTAACATGGTCGTAGGCTAAGGGTCAGATATGTGGATGGAGGTCGCACCGGCTTGCACTTTCTGCATGTCCGAGCAGATATTGTACGCGAAGCAATAGGAGTTTTTTATGGATCTATTTAAGAAACAGAGAGTGTACTTTATACTCATATTAGCACATTTGAATATGAGCTTATTGTTTGTCTGCCAAGTTTCTGAAATTAATAGATCGGATGTTCTGAATTGTGTTATGTATGTATTATATTGTAAATTTCAATTCAGATATCTAGCTACCTACTGCATATACGTTCTAACATATTTGAGTTACAATTGGCTCATTTTAAGCTAAAATTTTTATGAATGCAGGACTGTTTTGCAGAGAATTATTTGACGCTAGATTCATTTTTCTAATAATTAATGTAATTAATTTATTCAATTAATCTTTTTTTATACTTTATTTAATAAAAATTAACCTTTATTTTAAAATATAGATAAAAAGATCGTTTGAAATTTACTACAATTAATATTTAATATTTTCCAGTGGAACATTAGATTTCTAAATAATCGTTAAAAAATTATTATACTAATTATTATATTGCAATTCGCAATCTACCAATTTTTTTTTTTTTTGGTTTATTATTTTTTGTCTTTTATACAATTTTATATTATAAATTAAATAGTATTTTACCTAATTTATCCGTTTCTTATTAACTATTATGGATTTGTTAATTATTTATTGTATTTATTGACTTATTATTAAAAAATAAAAAAATCAGCAAACAGTTATTTTTTGGGTCAACTGAGACACTTACGACTTACGCACTCATAACCAAACACTGTAAAACACAATACTGCAGCTCAATTACAATTTCACTTTACCAACCAAACACCGTAAAATACAATACGCATTGTTACATACAACTTTATTTTACCAACCAAACACCGTAAAACTATCATTGATGCAACTTATTTACAATTGAAAAAGACTTTACCAATTACAACTACGAATTACGGCCAATTACGCCAACCAAACAGACCCATAAAGTACCGGATTCGATTGTAAGGATCCAAACCGAGAAATTCGGGTCGGATAAGCCGGATGCGGTTATCATTCATTGCCGGTTTGATAGGCCCGAGAGCAGGAAGGAGCTACTGAGTTCCACTATCTCGAGTCTCGACTTGTCATTCGTAAAACCCCGACCAACCGGTGGTTTTAGGTCGACGAAATTCCGCCGCCGCCGCCGCCGCCGCCGCCGCCGCCGCCGCCGCCGCCCATGAACGTCGGTGGTTTGGACTCGGATGGAAGGGGCTTCAGAAGCGCCGAAGAGATGTGGAGAGAAGAAATCGGCCTCGACGAACCCGATATCGATACCAACAACAGCAAGCGCCATGACTGGTACTCAAAAGGCATCTCCTATTGGGAAGTAAGCAAGCAGCTCATAAACCCCTCTCCCAAATTTTCCATTTCAACTGTTTTTTTATTCAATAGCTCGATTTCTGTGTGTATTACAGGGCGTGGAGGCATCCGTTGATGGGGTTCTTGGCGGCTACGGCCACGTCAACGATGCCGATGTCAAGGCAAGCGATGCTTTTCTCAAAAACCTTCTGCCCGCTCGGTTTGGAAGCGAAAGGCGCCATCTTGTAGCACTTGGTATGCTCTTTACTTGTATTTTACCTTTAGTTTTTTTGAAAATTAGTGAAGGAAGAATATTGGAGTTGTTATTGGTGTGTTGAATTGTTGCAGATTGTGGTTCTGGCATCGGGAGGGTCACAAAGAATTTACTTTTGAGATATTTTAATGAGGTAAGTAACTAGGTAGAATCCATTGTTATTCATTGAGCAACGGAAATTTCTGTTTTTTACAGACCTTCTGATGGTGGGGGCATAAAGATTGTGTTAGATTGGATTTAGACACCACATAATGAAAAGACTTTTTACTTTAATGCTAAAAGTGTTTCTGATGAGAAGTGCACACATATGTTACAACCTGTTGATGAATCATGCTACTTTGTGTTCCTCATCTTAAATTGTTTCTAGAGATTCATATATAGTCTTTATTGAGTGAAACTCTCTAAACTAGTAAATATTGGATAATGGTTTTGAATTAGATGGTTTTTTTATAGGATAGTGGACATCAAATGATATATCAGGGATATAGAATTGATATTGTATGTCCATATCGAGCATTATATATATATATATATATATATATATATATATATATATATATATATATATAGAGAGAGAGAGAGAGAGAGAGAGAGAGAGAGAGAGAGAGAGAGAGAGAGAGAGAGACTTGTGTCATTCCGGAAGGATTCGAGCCCGAATCCTTCCCACTCAAATACAACCCTACGACATTCGAATACAAGATCCATTCCTTTGAAGTTGATCTATATTATTTAAAGTATCTAATCAAAAATCAAGTATTTTAAATATTTTTTGCCCATGCATCAAATGGGGGAAAAAACGGACGGCTTAAATAGTAAGTTTGTTAGTTTAACGGTGTAGAACATTTGAAACCTAACAAAAATTAGTTTGTAAGGGTTTTTAAATGTTTAGATCATGATCAAATGGTTGTATCGAGAATTTGTATGTCAAAAAAACATTGATCTAACCAACTCACTACTTTCGGCCGTCCATTTTGCGCCGCTTGATGGATGAGCAAAAAGCATTCAAAATATTTGATTTTTGATTTTTAGTTATTTTAAATAATATAGATCAATTTCAACGGAGTGAATCTTGTATTTGAATGTCGGATGTTGGTATTTGAGTGGGAAGGATTTGGGCTCGAATCCTTCCGGAATGACACAAGTCTATCTCTCTCTCTCTCTATATATATATCTATATATATATATATATATTTCTTATATATAAATGTTGATAACTTAAGATGGGTTATAGTTTTCCTCATAAGAAGGGGAGTTATAATATATAATATAGAAATAAGATTAGATCCAACCCTTTGTTACTTGGTAAATTCATAAGATTGCTAGTTTTTTAATCTCTTTGTAGTGAAATTATGCACGTTGACGTACTAGTCCTAGTATCAAATGAACAAGAGATAAAATTAACTCACTTGCATTCATCCGAGGTTGAGAAAACCATGAGATAATGACAACAAGGGCATCTATAGACAATCAAGCGATCAACCAATTCATTAATGTCGCAGACACCGCTAGTGCATTCCTCTTGAGCTGAGGTTCGAATACGAGGATGAAGGGCTTAACTTTTGTTAGAAAAGAGGTGCTTATTTTGTTTAGGAAATTAAGCAAACAGTTGTTGGGCATGTAGTCATACAGTGAAAACACTTGTGGGAAGTAAAGATCCTAGGTAGAATCTAAGGGTAGTGGTGATGGGTAAAGAACCAGATTTTTCAGTGTCGAGCGGCATCCGTCCGTGCTTCAATTTCCAATGTTGAGAGACATATTATTATTAAGCTCTGAGGTGCTGACATGTTCAATTGTCTGCCATCGTCTGTGTGTTAGGTCTCAGATAAGCTCTCTCCCTTTTCTTTTTCTTTTGGAGCTTTCTCTCTCTGTCTCTCTCATTGGTGGTGGCTGGATTAGGGCAGAGTCGAAACCG
Organism: Agave tequilana; assembly: GCA_038442645.1. Lineage (NCBI taxonomy): Eukaryota > Viridiplantae > Streptophyta > Magnoliopsida > Asparagales > Asparagaceae > Agave > Agave tequilana. Next base: position 33,322 of record JAVJIF010018086.1, on the reverse strand, counting down.
CAAATAGAATATATTTTGGTGTTAAAAGAATAAGTTTGGGTATTTGAAATTGGGTTGAGACCCCAAACTCTGACATAAAACCCAATAACACAAATTTGGACGTTATAGACCAATATTTGAGGTCGATATAATGGGTTGATATATCAGTCATTTACAAATATTGGCTAATACGTCCTCAAAAACGATGCAAACATTCTTAGACATATTGTAGCAGTGGCTGACCCCTAACATGACATATCGGCTGATACATCGCTCGTATCAACTGATGTATGTAGAATGATCCCTCTACCTTCTGTATGGGGCCTTTGCATTTCTTGTTTCAGTTTTATCTTTGTGATCGACTATGATATTTACCATTCTAAATTGGAACCAAACACTTAGAATCATGACTTATCAATAGGGGTGCCACCAGATACGGATTATCTGCGGATATCCGCATCCGAATCCGCCTCCAATCCGGATACGGATATCATTTTTTCACATCCGTCAATATTCGTATCCGTATCCGAAAGATAGGTGCGGATACGGATATGGTAAAATAATATCTTATTCGTATTCGATCCTATATCCGAATGTTGCGTGCTTCATAATGATCGGTATGGAGAAAACTATTCTTCAATGGAATAAGGTATTAAATTTTGATATTTTGAGTTGGTGAAAAAGTAATAGTGAAAAGTATTCGATTCTTGCAAGAGCACCACATGATATTTTGAGTATTTCGACATCAACCATGTCATCCGAATCGGCATTTAGCACCGGAGGACGTGTAATCTATTGTTATAGAAGTCAAATGACAATGAATACGATGAATGTATTAATATGTACACAATAATATCATAGTATGTATCACATTTAATATTGTAGTAGATGAGATAAAAAGTAATATAAGTATTTCTGTTTAATTTATCTTTAACCATATCCATTTTTAACATATCCGATTAGTATCCGCATCCGATCCGCTAATATCCGATTTATATCTGATATCCGATTTTGACGGATACGGATATCATTTTTCCACATCCGCCAATATCCGTATCCGTATCCGTATCCGAAGGTTGGGTGCGGATATGGATATGGTAGAGGTAATATCCGATCCGTATCCGATTCGATGGCACCCCTACTTATCAAACAATCAAACATAACAAGACTAGAGATTAATGAAGGAGATGGGTGCATTTTATGTGGGACAATTCAGTGGCTTCCTCAGGCTCAAGTGTCATCACAATATTCCCTATCTTGCAATGCATATAGGTAGATCATTTTTAACATCAAGAGACCTAATTAACATGTCAAATCACATCACTTTAACGGAAAAGATTAAGAAAAGAAGATCATAGGGATGTGCGTTTCGATGGCTTGATTAGTGGTGAGAAATGGTTTTCAATATTCATTTTAAATTTTGTGCTCCACCAATGGATTAAAAATAAAGGAAATTTTTGTTCATCTTGAATAAGCTTATCATCAGTGGCATTCAAATGGTGTGTAGATCAATAAGAGTCACATACCAATTTAGCATTCTCACTCAAAAATTTAATGCATACTTCCACGGTTCCCCTACTTTACAATTTTGAGACTTTAAAGCGAAGAAAGTACCACAGGTTACCCAAATCTTCTAATTTTAATTCAGATGCAAAAAAAAATTCCCTTAAAGCCTTAATTTCTGGAGGATAATTCCCTGTAACATCATATTATCAACATAACCTTTGATGAATTGTTATCAACTTCTCATGTCTTTTAATAATAAAGTATGGTGCATTACTTTTATAAGAGACATATCTAATTATAAAACCACAACATCTGGAGAACCAAGCCCTTGGATACTGTTTCAGTCCATATAATGATTTCCAAAGTCTACACACTTTGCTTTTGTATTCATGCTAGGTGGTAGATTCATATACACCTCTTCTTGGAAGTCAGGCTTTTTTAATAGCAACCTGGTGAAGCTCTTAGGAATTTGGCAGTCCAAGAAAGTGAAACTTTAACAATATTCAGCTTTGCCATTAACTTATAGGTCTTGTTGTAATCAATGCCATAAGTTTGCATAAATCCTCTTGCCACAAGCCTTGCTCTGTACCTTTATACTGTACCAATAATTCTTGTCTTTGATACTGAATGCCCATTTACTTCCAACTAGATTCTTTCAATTTGGTAGCTACTAGCTCCCATGTGGCATTCTTATTTAATGCATTCATCTTCTTCGCCATTTGTCTTTTGCCACTTGGAATTCTTTACTACCTAGATGCAACTGAATAGAAAACAAATCAGAAACAAACAAAGGTATATTCCGGAGATAATCAAGAGTAGCTTATATGGTTAGCAATCGGATATGAAGCACATTGACTAGAAGGAATAGTATTCTGTCTAGTAGACTTTCAAATCACCATAGAAACATCAAGGTCACTAAAGGAATTTGTTGGATAAATCCAGGGAGCATTCCTAGAATTTAAATAATCCTGAGATTGAAGCAATTTGAGATTAGTGAATGATCAGCCTTGGCTTCTTATTTTCATTGTGCAAGACAATTACTTCTTTGTCAATCTTAGTCATATTTTCAACATCCAAATCAAGAGTAGAACATTGAGTTTCAAGATTCATTAGATTCAGATATATCATTAGGAATTGGAGCAGGATAAACATCTAGGAAATTTTCTCTCTCGGCCAATTAAGAGTTTTTTTGAGGTGAGAACCAGATGATAAACATGAAAAAGTACGAAACATCAAATGTGATGTATTTTCAACCATTATCGGGGTCTAAGCATTTATATCCTTTCTGAGTTGGAGAATTATCAAGAAAAATATCCCATACAACTTTTGGATCAAGTTTGGTTCTTTTAGTATGCTTGAAATGAATGAAACACAAGCAACCAAACACTGAAGGAGGAAACACCGAAACAGAACCAAAGATTGACCTGGTTTAAGACTTGAGATGGGAACCCTGCATTTGAAGAGCTCTGAATACTTACAATTGATAATTGATTATATAGGCCACTGTAGGAACTGCTTTGGGTCAATGGCACTTTGAAAGATACTAAATTAAAAAGAGCTCATGTTTTCTCCAAAAGATGTCTAGTCTTCCTTTCTCCTACGCTATTTGTTGTGTACTTATTGGATAATTAGATTGATGAATAGTTGATTGATATTTAAGAAACATGCTTAGAGATTTTTTTAATACCTTAATCTACTTTAAACAAACTGATTTTCAACCATTATGTGAAATAGTTTAGTGACTCATGGAACTCAATCTCTAATTTTTAGTAAATAAATCCAACTAACAGTCTAATAGGGAATCGAAGGTCTAGATTTTGTAGGATTTAGAATTTTTATTTGAATGTAAGTTTAGTAAATTTGGTCAAGATTTAGGAATTATTTGAATTTGATTTGGGTAGATTTGATTTTATTGGTAATTGCATGTATGGCGTCATATTGTAGGCTTTATATATCCATGTAGTGAATTTTGAAAGGAATAATGATGAATTGATTAAAAAATTTATTGTCCTGTTGAAATTTGTGATGTTCTGGTTTAATCCATGGATTTAATCGAATCACGCGGTGAAGCCAAGATTCGGGTTGGATTCATAATCATATCCAATCCCCAATTTCCAGTTCTTCCCCAATCCCCCCAAAATCCCACCACAAACCCTAAAATTTCCTCCGTCCCACATCAATTTGATATCAAAGCCGAATTTCCTACTCTTTTCTTTCCACAAAATTCACTTCAAAAAAAAGAGAAAATAATTAAAAAACAAAAAACACATTGTTCATCATCCCGCCCCCGTCATCAATGGAACCCATCAGAGCTCGCCGTCTTTCCGTCGTCGTCCAGCCCCCGCTTTCTTTGACTTCGGCACCGCCTAACCGTCGCCGTCGCCACCAGTTCAGCGCCAACACGAAGACGCTGCGACGCCGTCATCAACAACATCAACGCCTCCTCGTCCTCCTCAGGTCTTCCTCACAGATCCCCCAACGGCCACAACATCGTCGCGACGATGTCCTTATCACCATCTTTCAATGTCGCGGCCGTCACATCACCCTCGCCATTGACAATGCCTTGATCTCTAACCGCACCACTTCGACCGCCTCCCCTCTCAACCACCACTTTCTGACACTGTCAACAACAAACCTCGCCGCTAGTCGCCAACTGTTGCCTTCCAACCATGATCGCCACCGTCCAGATCTTCACCTCGCCGCTAGCTCTCTCAACCTGGGTGTCGAGAGGAAGAAGGAATGAAAACGAGTTTGATCTGATAATTCATTCGGGTTTAAGTAAACTGTTTGTATTTGGGTTTACTCCAACAACCCGACCCGCGACTCAACCTGCTAATCGAAGGCGCTAAGGTGAGAGCGGCTCAAATTCGAGCCATGCTGACATCAGCGGCTCCCGTGCTGATGTTAGTGGCTTCATGAGCTGACCCGAGCCGGCTCAGCCAAGTCGAGCGATCCCAGTGGCATTTGAGCTGCCACTATTCACTGCATAGAATATTTTTGTTCCGGAGTCCGTTTCAGGCCCATTTGGAGTCAGTTCGACTGAAGAGTTGGATGCGTGACTGAGTCCTGGAGCTCCGTGTTTGGTGGCTGTACTGTTCTTGTATGAAGATTAGCATTTCAGACCTCGTTTCCAGTCTAATTTGAGTCCAGTTCGAGCTGTTGAGATTCTTGGGGAGCTTTTGATCTTCACACTGAATTTTCTCCATTGGTTTTTACTTTTTTGGTCGATACATATATATTGATGGTGATGAAAAGAAAGTTGAACGGGACATGTATGCAGCTATCTCGTATTTTCGGGGTTCTCATGATCGTGATGGATATGAAAAATGGGAAAGCAATCCTGAAGTTTTCTAAAGTTATTTTGTTCTGATATTTGAACAGAATTGTCGTTATGCCCAAATGAGGCTGGTTGGAGAAGCTTACTGGTGGTGGAAAGACAACCATAGTTCTTGTCAATATTGGTTTGTCTTGCAAAACCTACTTCGTACTCAATATGCTCCCCACCTTCTCTTTACTGGGTTTCACTAGACTTTAGAGGGCATCCAGAAGATTATAGAGGGCATGGCAATAAAAGTTGATATATATTCAGAGCATCCAATCCTTGTGAGTCAAAAGTTGTTGATAAGTCGGGGCTAGAGCCAGAAGTTGTTGATGAGCAAGAACCGGAAGTTGATGAGTTGGTGCTACTGCAAGAAGAATTTTTCTCACAGCCCTACAGAAGTTGAAGAGCTTCTTATTGATCCTCTTGTGGAACTTCCAGCAGAGCTTATCATGGAGCTATTTTCGTCAGCTATGATGTTTCCCTCATTATCCTTGAGATCACCCGATGTTTACAACCCATTGCAGATCTTTCTACAGGAGACACGATCACAGGAGGTCAGTGCTTTGGTATATGAGTTAGTTTTCAATGGAGCTGAATTGCATTGTTATATTGCACGTATTTTGTTCGAGCTGTCGTCAACTTCAGCCGGTTTGTTACGGAAGCCAGTTCCACTTCCACCATCTTGGTTCATCCATGATGCATCAATGCTGATTCTCCGACCACCACCTTGGCCTAATTAAGGATTCATGATGTGGTTCGACCCGCTTGTGCTTACCTTGTACTTTCCAGTACATTCATCGGGGATGAATGTTTTCAAGCCGGAGAGAACGATAGAGAATCAAACAATCCGGATTTAGTAGGATTTAGGATTTTTATTTAAATTTAGATTTAGTAGATTTGATCAAGATTTAGGAGTTATTTGAATTTGATTTAGATAAATTTGATTTTATCGGCAGTTGCACGTATGATGTACGTATTGTAGGCTATATATAGCCATATAGTGAATTTTGAAAGGGATAATGATGAATTGATTAAAAATCTATTATTCTATGAAAATTTGTGTGTTTTGATTTAATCTCATGCATTGAATCGAATCAGGCGATTAAGCCAAGATCCGGATTGCGATCCGTGATCATATTCCATCACCAATTTTCTGTTCTTTCTCAATTCCACCAAAATCCCCTCCGTCCCACATCACAGTCAAATCTTAGAAAAATGATTAATAAATATAATAAAACATGTGTAACCATCCACAGAAACTATAAGAGAAGGCCCTTCCACATCAAAATGAACCAAACCAAATGGACTATCAACTTTATTAATTGAAGGAAGAAAACTGTCAATAGAAAGAGATTCACAAAGTTTAGGTGAAAGCATTTTTAACGACTTGATATACCAACTGCCCAATCTAAATTGCAAAGCATAACATAATAATATTGGCAGGAATCATGACTAGTCGATTGATGAACACAAGAATAATTAAACTAAAGTAGGTAGAGCACACCAAATTCACGACCACTTCCAATTGTTTGCCTCATCTTTAGGTTTTGAATAACAGAGTGTGAAGGAAAAAGATACTACAGAGTAATTAAGTGCTTTAATAAGATTGCACATAGATAACAAATTTGTCCATAAGTTCAGAACATGAAGGATAACATTGAAAGTAAGGTTATCAGTTGGTTTGATGTCTCCCTTTCCTGATATTGTAGAAAGTGAACCGTCAGTGAATTTGGCTTTATCTTAACGTGAACATAACCGATAAGTAGAAAAGAAAGATAATATTCTAGTTATATGGTCTATAGCCCCAAAATTAATAATTCAAGGGGAGAGACTATGAGGCTTTAAAATGACTTTAATGCTGGGAGAGACAATCATATCATCTAATTGAGCAAGAAAGGAATGAGGCTTTTTAACATCAACTATTGAGAATGAATCTCCAAGAGGTATTAGGAATATCAAACTGTCCCAAAGAATAAAGCCGCCTTGAATTTTGTAGGTTATTAGATCTCCGGAGGCACTAGGAATAGCGTTGTGTTTTATTGATCACACTTATTATAGACTCATAGTTCGGACCATTCTTTGCAAGTTCCTCTTTCTTTCCAGTTAGGTAGCCCTTTTCTCCAAGGCGAGTGATGTAGAGGAGCAGACTACCACTCTTGATAGTTGTCCACAACAAGCTTCATCATTGTGATTGGGATATTTATGTTTTCAAGAAAATCACTGCCAAAACCTCAATATCCTCCCTTACTAGAAGAAACTTCTTGATTCCTAACCGATAAAGGTACCTTCTACTCTTAAGAGCATATTCAAACGACTAGATTTGAAATTGAAAAGTCAGATCTGTTCAGGTAAATTTAGGGGTGCGAACGGGCCGGGTTTGGCCCGGCCTAGTCCTGAATCAGCCGGGCCAAGCCCTCACCCTCCCCAATTAACGGCGGCCCGGCCCGAGTCCATTCCCCTTTGGGGGACTCGGGCCCGGCCCGGATAATTAAAAAATAAAAAAAGAATGAATTTATTTGATTCTCTTTTTTTTTTCAGCACCCCTACGTGGCATTGTGGTTTGGGCATTGAAATCGAGTTCCTGGGGGTCTTGGTTTCGAACTCTAGCAAAAGCATATTTTTTATACTTCAAAAAAATAAGCAGGCTGTTGGACGGTTTTGCAAAAAAAATTGCAAAATACCCCAACGGCTAATAAAATTGCCATTGGGGTGGGTCGTTCCGGCCTGGGCCCGGAACGGGATGGGTGCGACATGACTGGCCCGACCGTGGGCCACAATTGCCCCACCCGGGCACGCCCCGTGGATAGGGCGGGTCATGGCCGGGTCTAGACCCAGGCCCGTCGGGCCCGTGCCAACCTGGACTGGGTCCGTGCGGGTTGGCGGACCGGCCTATTTCGTACCCCTAGATAAAATCTAACCTGAACCTATGCCTCAATAGAGGAATAAGCTGTCGGACAAATCCTCAGATTATCTCTGAAGCGTAGGGTTTTATAATAGTGGAAAGAGAAGAAACCGGTGGCTCTGGCTTGATCAGGTTAGGTTGTACGGAAAGAAGAGAAGGAATCGACAGAACATGGTAGTACGTAAGAACAAAGGAAACTGAACTTACCAAGACTGTTAGTGCTCTGATACCACATAGAGGTTCAGGCATAAATAGGAGAGAAAGAGACTGATGGAAAGAAAGAAAGCTGCTGGAACTCACACTTGCTGTTTCCAGCTCTCTTTTCTTATTAATATGAGAGTAAAAAACTTGTACAGTTACCTCCTTGACATTCTAACTTATTAGAAATCCAGATACTTATTTTCTCTAGTCTTTATTGGCATATACGTCTTTAACTTTTTCATGGAATTTGTCTTTACAAAATATGGATGTGTTTGATCTACTTAAATCGGCTCACTGGGTTTGGAAGCCACTACTTTAATTTAGCCATATTGTTGAATATGTGCATCTTTGCTGATTGCTTTGGGGTTTATAGGATGTGGATCCGCCGTGTTTCATACTCTATGATGGAGATGAAATGATGATTCATACTTTTCATCATGATAATTTTATTATCCTAAGGATGCATTGGCTTTATAATTCAGCTATCCTGTAATTTTTAACTATGATCGAATTGTCTTGATGATATATTGACGTGATACTGAGAACATTCTTCTTGTGATACTGCGAAAGCTACATAAGACATGTTTCCTGGATTTATGGGCACTTTTGGGTAGTGGTATGTAGAGTTTTACTGTGGAGTTTTTTGAACCATCACTTTGAGCAAAATGACATGGCCATGTTGGTTCTGAAATGTGTCCACATTATTCAACTCCTTCATCTTTATATCTAAATTAATGCTTGAATTCAGGTTGATCTTGTAGAACCAGTATCACATTTCCTTGATGCTGCTCGGGAAAGTTTAGCCCAAGATGGGGATATGGATATAGATGAGCACAAGGCTGTCAACTTTTTCTGTGTTCCTCTTCAGGTTATTTAGTCTTTTGCTATTTAACCTGCTCATTTTCATTTAATGTCTGAAATTCCTGTCTGCATCGACTGGTTATGTGTGAAATGGCCTTTGAACTTCGGATATTTTGTCTACAGGACTTCACTCCAGAAACTGGAAGATATGATGTGATATGGATCCAGTGGTGTATAGGACAGCTTACTGATGATGACTTTATTGCTTTTTTTAAGCGAGCAAAGGTTCGTAAGTATACAGTTATTTCTGCTTTAGCTGACATAATTGGGGATGAATCTTCAGTTTCACTTATATTATTGAATTTATGCGCTTTTGACTTTCCTAGTTTTGGAGTTGAGCACATTTTTATAAACAGGACTACTCATTTCTTTGTTGGTGATAGTTAGCTATTGCTGGAATCTTCCCTCGCCCAATTTGGTCAATCAGCACGAAGGGCCACTAACGGGTTGTTTACCTTAGAGATTCAGCAATCATGGACATGATTGAGAACATGACAATACTAAAGGCCGACATATTTGATAAAATTGATGGGGTAGAATGATAGGGTCATGTAGTTCAATCGTGTGAGTAAATATAAAAATTCAACTCTGCCAATCATATGATCTAAATCTTTAAAACCAAATGGAAATTCAGTGGCTTTTGATGCTTCAGGGAAGGGAAAAAAAACGACTACTCTACAATTGTTACTGAATTGATGTGGGAAGTGCCAATTCTGGTATATGAAACCTTGAAATATAGGTAAAACATCTGAAGATTATTGGAGTTCCCATAGATGTATAGATATCTTTTCTAAACCACTCATTCGTTTCTTAACTCCGCATGTATCGAACCTTTTGAAGATTTTATGCCTGCTTCAATTCTTATCTCATAATTTATGTCCTCAAGATGTCCATGGCTATCCTTGTCATATGCATGTTGTCATTAGAATCCTTTCACTTCCTCTTTCTTTTTGCATATTGCTCTTCCACATTGCTATGATGAACATGCCCATCCTAACTGAGTTTTTTGCATGAGCCAATGCCCGTTTTTGTTCCTATTGGAAAAGGGTGAACAAAAGTGCATTTTACATTGCGGCAAATCGTATTGACGAGAAAAACATGGCTTGCATTTTCCTCTTAATAGTCTTCATTGGATATTAGATTGTAAACTGAATTGCTTTGACAACCTACACGAATGGCTACTGTATGGATGTTGGGTAGTCAATGAGATTACCGTGATGATGGTGGTGGTGTTGACATTTCAATTCTGTAACCACCTTTAACCATAAATCTATCAATGAATACCTTCTACCAAACTCGGTACCTTCTTATGGTTTCGAATGACCATGCTCTTTATCATCAATATGGGATATTATACCTTTACTTTTGATCCAAGAGAATTTACATGAATCACAAGAAGTCCTATACACCTCCAAATTCCAACTAGCACAAGAAAAAACTGCCAATATCTACAAAATCTAAGCAGTTGACAGAATTCTGGATGAGACCAGTACCACTGAGAGTTTATGTTTATTTCTTTATCTGCGAAAAAGTCCAAGTTTGCCAAAACAATACTGGATGAAGAAGATACGGACCAAACAAGTCAGAGGTGATGGTCAATCCAGATTCAGTCCGACTTCAAGTATGGATTGAATTTTATTTATAGTACGATTTTTCAGTCTGAATTAATGAGGACTTGTGAGGATATTTTGGGGAAGCATTGGGAACCTTTTGATGTACTCCCACTGGGCTTAGAATCCTCTAACCTTGTCGGGGAAAAAAAAGAAAGATAACTCTATAGAATAGAGAATTATTGATTGAAAAATCAACCCAAAACTGGTCAACAATGTACACTCCCAAGAAAATCCACCACACACTAGGGTATGGAAAATCATCCTCTAGATAAAATCCTAGGTAAATCCAAAGCCCTAGAGACATTAAGAGTTAATCTTGTACTTTCTAATAGAGATGTAAAGAAGAGAGTAGGAAGAAGAATACATCTCCTGTTTAGACTGGATCTCTCTAAATCAATAGCAAAAACAAAACTCCACTCACATCCAAAAAGGCAGCAAGAAGTAGGAGCAAAGATAGAGTTAAAACTTGAAAATGAAGATGATTATGATGAGTTAAGATGGAAGGGAACACACAACCGTAGCAAAATTTGTATTGCAGATCAAGGCGACATAACAACTTCAAAGAAGCATGATTTGGCGACACCAAGCCCAATTACATCCAAACAACTCAGCACCTTAAGAAGTTTGAGGTCTCCTCGACCACAGAAGTGTCACAAATTCAACCATTGCAACACTACAAAGCTAATGAGGAGACGTACTGCAAGAGATGGGAGACAACTACTACTAAGATGACTGACAATGTGCGACTATGACAACCATGGAATCGGAGCAGAGTTCGTATGGTCTGAGCTCTCCCGAAAAAGATAATATTCATTGAGAGAGGATCTACTAATCACAAGCAGTTTTACACAATTTCAAATTCCAACAAGCACAAGAAAATCTGTCGTATTGTACAAAATTCTAGGAGCAGTTGTTAGAGAATTTTTGGATGAGATCAGTGCTATCTGAAAGTTTATTTTGGTGCCTTGAATGAGTCCAAGTTTGCACAAAATGGAAACTAGATGAGAAGACGGACTGAATTAGTCAAAGGCATCAAATATGTCAAGATGCAGCCTAAGCTCAAATCTGAATTGAATTATTTTTATTTAGTTCTAATTGTATTCTGAGGACTCTTTCATTCATCTGTACAACTTTCTTATTTCTGTCAAGGACCTTACTGTCCTGCTTCATCCTACTTTCATCAAGTGATGCACTTACGGAATCCATCCTCGCATATTGGGCTAGCTGCTTCCAACTACTATTCATTGCACCACTTCTAACTATTATTCATGGTACCACTTGATGAGGGCATCATACCAGTTTCTAGTTGCATTTATGTCTTAGTTTATTTTTGACTTTAGTTGTTGGTTTTATTGTATTTTTAATACCACATATAATCCGAGAACTAATTCTTGTAGAGCCTATAAATAGGCCTCAATACTTTCTTATTGGTAGGTAATAAATGAATTAAAATTTCAACGCTTTGAGTTCTTGAGATTGGGGTGTGAAGCCCGCGGCGTAAGGGGTTTGAAGCCCGTGGTATAGGGGGTGCGAAACCCAAAATCCATCCAGTTCTTATCTCTATTCCTTAAACCTTAATTTCTCTTATTTATTTTCTTGTCAAAATCTTAGGTTTCTATTTTTTTTTATTTGAAGGTGATTGCGACCTCCTGTATTACATCAGTTTGGTATTAGAGCTTTGGTCTCAACCTCCTTCAAATTTTTTCTCTTTTTTCCAAATCCTATTCACTCTCTCAAATCCTAGCTCTAGATCTGAAATCCTAAATCTAGAACAAAATTCAGATCTGTTCCAAAAAATATTGTTCAAATTCGACTAGAAATCTAGTCGAAAATCTCAAAAAAAATCACTGTTCCAATTACACTGTTCATCTTCCTTCTCCGAAAATAAAAAAATTCTATTCCAATTCATGTTCATCATTTGCTTCCTCGCGCCCTCTCTCCCCCCACCAAATCAAAACACTAAACCGCCTCCCTGAGACCTCATCCTCATCCGCCGCCGCCTCCACTGCAACAACCATCTTCTTCTCGCCTCCCTATCTCCATCATCATCATCCACGAGAAGATCTTCGTCCTTCATCATCATCATCCTATCACCTCTCCGTCCACCGACCACCACTCCCTTCCCTTCATCTTCGTCTTCCTCTTCATCAAGCCCTAGAACCCACCGCCGCACCTCCTACCACCTCGCGCCGCCACCACGACCTTAAGAACTCACTGTCCCTTCCACCGTCTTCATCTACAACTGTCGCAATCACCTTCAGCCGACGAAGCTGACGCCACCACCAATCTCAGATCTCACCACCACCGCCAACACCCACTGCCGACAAAGTCGACGCCACCACCACTCTCATATCTCACCACCACCACAATCACCCTCGCCGACGAACTGAGAATTCTCTCGCCGACGAGCTCAGAAGCCTTCACCGGCACCAGATCTCCTTCTGCCATCACCTCGTCATCCTCAATGTCATCTCCTTCGTTATCTCTGCCGCCCAATTTCTCGTCACCACTGCCACTTTGTGCTCCGCCGCCGCTCAAAAGGGGCCTGAACCCTGGTCTCAAGTAGGGGAGAGAAAGGAGAGCTGTTTGTGGGTTTATATTGGATGCATTTGGGTTTGTTTTAAACCGACCCGGTCCAATAGCTTGTTAGCTAGTCGGGTTTGATTCGGGTCGGATCCACCAACTAGACTCAAACCCGATCCGTTTCCAACTTAACCCAGACCGGTCTGATCTAGGCTGCCAAATCAAACCAGATTCGAGTTGGGTAACTGAGTCAACTCGGCCGAACTGACTCGACTGAGCCAACTCAGTCAGCAGTGCAGCACATCAAGCTTCTGGAGTTCTTTCAAGCCCGTTCACAGTCTTATTCGAGTTTCATTTGAAGCGTTAGGTTCGTGATTGGGTCCTGAAGCCACTAGAAAGAGTTCACAGCAGTTGAATAGCTGATCCGACCTCCACAAGTTTGTGTTTGGTGCTGGTATTGTTCGTGTAACAGAAGAGTAGTGTTTTGGGTACTCATTTCCAGCCCGATTTGGGCCCAGTTCGAAGCAGCTTTCTTCCATCTCGTGCTACCGCTATTTAAGACCTTGTGAGTGATTTTCAACTCTGGTAGTGGGTACTTCTCCGAGGATTCTCGGAAGAGTTTTGCGTTTGGGCGTGAACGACTCACTCCTCAGGTAATATCCTAACTTGAGCTGAATTGTTAATTGTTTGCTTGATTCTGCATTTGTGGCCATCATGAATAGTCAATATTATAAGAACCATCTTTTAGACCAGCTACACAACTTTTGCCTAGATCATATGTCCGTTCAGGATTATGTAGTCATATTTTGAAGACTTAACATGTCATAGTGATTGTGAGAGAACACCGTTATGAGAGTATAACTAGGTTTGTTTGGGGTTTAAGACCCAAAATAAGGTGTTCTATGATCACTGGCCCTATGATTAAGACACCGTTGAAGAGGCCTTTGATATTGCCTTAAATATAGACTTGACTTTCAAAACATTAGTCAATGACACGGCCTGGTGTTCTAAGTGTGAGGGATATTGAGATTATGATTATTATTGCCTCTCGGAGAGTCAATATGTTAGAACTGTGCCTAGTGATGATGTTGACGACTCGAAGGTTGTTGAGGATATTCACGTTCCTTCTAAAACTCTAGTATAATTGAAGACATATCAGTTGGTTTCGACGCACCGATTATTGATGAGGTCCACATGTTTTCTGCTAGCACTCGTGATAATGTGAATGAGATAGTTGATCCTAATATACCCGTAGTGCCTAGTAAGTCATTTGAGTTCTTTGTGTTGAATATAGTTTTATGGTCATTCCTACCGAGTCATATTCTAGTGAGTAATCAGAGTTCTTTGCTATGATTCAACATGTGATTTCTAGTGCTTCTTCTTTTTTGACTTGTTTGGAGTTGTATCTGAGTCCAATATACCTCCAATTGCGAGGTTAGACGTGTGCCCTCCTAGGCAACCCAAATATCATTTTTTTCATCTTTAGGAATTATGCCTAGAGTACCTAGTGCATTGCATTTGCTTGCACATATTGATGATATCACTAGGCCGATAGCAATTTGCAATGACACCTACAAATTTGTTGATATCCATATAGTATTTGACAGGAATTTACAGTTGATAATAACTTAATAAGGTGATAGTTACGAATCATCCTGAGGCTGTGAGGAAGTTGCACGTCTGGCGCACAGATTTCAATAGGATTATGAAGAGGAGTGTTTTCATTGCTTACGAGTTGGACATTTCTTGGGATCCTGGTATCGGTTCTGTCTTCAGCAGTGATGATAGGCTTCTGCCTACTATCAGTGTCTTGATCGAGCTGCCCTCTTTTATAGCCGATTCGTCACAGAGATCAGCTCCACCTCCATCATCATGATCTCGATGTGATGTACCAATGCTGCTGCCACAGACACCACATTGGCCCGATTGAGGTGCTTCGTGAGGGAAGTATTCACTCGACATGGACGAGTTTCTTCCACCTGGGAGAAATGATGAGGACATCACACCAATTTCTAGTTGCTTTTATACTTTAGTTTATTTTTGACTTTAGTTGCCGCTTTTATTGTGTTTTTAGTATCACATCATTCGAGAACTGAATTCTTGTAGAACCTATAAATAGGCCTCAGTGCTTTCTTATTGGTAGACAATGAATTAAATTTTTCAGTTAAAATTTCACAACTTGAGTTCTTGAGATTGGGGTGTGAAGCCCGTGGCGTAAGAGGTGTGAAGCCCGTAGTGCAAGGGGTGTGAAGTCCAAAATCTATCCGGTTCTTATCTCTATTCCTTAAACCTTAATTTCTCTTATTTATTTTCTTATCAAAATTCTAGTTTTCTATTTCTTTGATTTGGAGGTGATTGTGATCTTCTCGTATTACATCACCACTTTTAATTATTATTCATTGTACCACTCACTTGCATTGCTCGTACTGGTGGAACCGAGAATGATATCTAGTCAGAAGAAGAAAGAACTAGATTTATGGCATGAATTGATTGAGATTGAAATTACAATGCTTCCCTTCCTAGCCACGAGGGGTAAGTCGAATAGAGATAAACCAACACAACTTAAGCCAAGATTTGCTAAGTAAATTGTAGTATTGCCTTGAAAGGGACAACCTGCTTGCTTTCAATGATTGTCTTGTTTGAATTTCCAAGCGAACCGGACATTGTCAAAAAGATGAGGGGCTTTAAGAAGATCTATTAAAAGCCCAAATTAAAGAGGCTTGTTAGGATATTCTGGAGAAGAATTTGGAACCTTTTGATGTAATCCCATTACATTTACGACTCCTAACCTGGTAGAGAAAGAAGAGTATTCTACCTTTATAAATAAAGAAAAACTCTTGATTGTAAAATCAATCCAGTAGAAGTCATCAATATAGCCCCTTCAGAAAAAATCCATTAAATCGAATCGGGAAAATTACCCACTCTACTAAAACCCTAGCTAAACCCTAGAAAATCCAAATCTGCAGAGAGAGCAAGGGTTATTCTTGTACTTTCTAAGAGAGATGTGACTTACACTCATTGTAATCATAAAAAGAAAAGTATGGGGAAAAAATCAAGAGTGGAGACTGTCCCACTCTTACAAAACCATAATTTCTGCACATCCATCATCGAGCAAATTGGATGATTGACTGATCTTTATCTGATCGATTATGGATCAACATTATGGATACTTGGATACTTGGTCAATAACTTATCAGGAGGTATTTCCTTCTAAAAACCAAAGGCATAGGAATAAGTATGGATGACAAGCATGGTGAACATTCTTATGTCTCATTCAAATTACTAGTCTCCATTAACCTCTGTCTTAAAATCAGTGGGATGCAGTTCTTTCATGCATCAAGTGGGTTCTGCACCCGACACTTTTTAGATACTGCTCAGTCACATTTTTTTTTTCCCGTGATAGGGAGTTTCCTTTATGAAATCCAAAAATGTAGTCTGGGAGCAAGGATATCCTTTTTTAAGTATTCTAGAGAAATTTACATTCCTTTCAAATTTGTACTCTCTACTAGTCTCTATTTCTCAAACATACGTCCCTATTAGTGAATCAGTGGGTCATTCAGAATTGCTAACTCTATTGTAATCTTGCGTTTTCAAAATATCTATTTGTTTTTACAAATTCCAAATCATTATTTTATTCGTGGTGGTTCTAAAGCATCATATCATCAATTGGATCATGCCTCTGTCCGTCAATTTTTTTTCTGTTTACCAAAGTCACTCGGTGAGATGCCTTCAACCCTGCAGGATGTACATTGAGATCAAGATATGTTTGCCTGCTTTTACTTTTGTGGTTACTACTTCATGTTTTTTTTTTGTGTGAAATAAAACATTTTTTTTGTTACTGTTAAAGGAATTTTCTTTTTTCCCCCTTGTTGCCCTTAGAGGTTGTATGTTTTGGAAGCCATAGCTTCTTTAAAAATGTCATTTTCCCATCTTCCCTGTAGAACATTTTATTCATTAATGTTGCTATGTGCATTGACTTTGTTACCAATCCATCACTAATTAATATGTAATTGTGTAGGTTGGCCTTAAACCTAATGGATTTTTCATGGTTAAAGAGAATGTCGCAAGAAATGGTATCTCTCTTTCTCTCAACACCATATATGTCCATAATATATAGGTATCTTTATAAAAATTCATGAAGACTTGAGATTCGAATTTTCTATCTTCAGGAAATTTGAACCCGCAAGTGCAGTGTTAACTATTTTTTCTATTCCAGCTCTTTTCTTAATATGGAGAGCTCATGTCAGTTATGTGTGTAAATTCTACTAACATATTTGCTTATGTCAGGACGATATTTTTTTCATATTTATTTGAGCGACATGTGACTTTTAGATATCTAATACATGATCTTTAAATTTTATTTAATGTCGACACGGCGTTGGACACGGTGCCGACACGTAATTTTATGGCGGTTTAAAATCCGACACGGCATCGGAGTGTCCAATACGTGTCGGGCAAGTGTCTTGCAAGTGTCGGTGTTTGACACGTGTCCGACACGGACACGGCACTCACTTTGAAGTGGCCATGCTTCATAGCCTGTCACGTTTTGATTGAACCAATCCTAAGGATTTTAGTCTTACTTTCCATTTTTCCAATGGACGTGCAACCACGAAAAAATGGCTTGTTTGGCTGTTAACTTCTATCTAAAATTTCACTGTTCAATCCTAAAAATGGGTCAGCCTTTGAATTAAAAAACAAGGAGACATTTTTTTTTTATCCAAAGGATCTCTCTTGGCTACAAAACTACTTTTTGGATAAAAAATAATGACTTGTCCTGGAGTTAATATTGAATCCATACAAACTTTTGGATCGTAATCCAAAGGATTTTTACATTCTGGAATACAGGTGCAATCCAATGATTTACAACCACAATGAAATCAAATGGTTTTTCAGTCACATAATCCAAATAAGCACCAAGGGTAGCAGACATGAATTGTTTCAAAAAAGAACTGCATCAACTTTAGTCAGATTAATTTCCTTGAGAAATATAGGCTTAAACAGTTATGTAATAAATAAAAGAATCAATTGTTCTTAAATTTTAGATGCCACAAATTGAATTTGAGACTAAACCTGGTGATTGACATCTGGATTACAATTCCCTCCTTTAAAGTGGCTGCTTGTTAGATGTCAAGCTAGAAGTCTGATTGAAAGAGATTTATTTGTTGTTCATAATGTGATATTCCATGAAAGTAGTAGAAATATGTATCCCATTTATTCTTTATTTACATGTTTACAAAATGTGTTTAATTCTTTTTGATGGATTACTTTGTTTTCTCTTTATCGCCATTTGAGGTTGTTAAATGTTGGCTGATAGTATGGAATCGCCTACACTTGATGGAATTGGTAAGGAAGGTAAGGTCGGTTTCACATGTTGAATTGGTCAGGAGATGGAAAGAGGCTATGTAGTAATCGTTAAAAATAACTATATTTTGCTTTTCATAGTAAAGTATGCATTGTATTTGTTGTTATTTTAGAAAACTTACTTTGATAGAAATTCTTTAAAATTATTTATTTCAGTGATATAAAAATGGTAAAGTTGTATATTAGGGCGATCCTGAGGTCGCATGGAAATTCAATATGTATTGTGTTGGATAGGGATCTGTGAAGCATGAATATAGTCACAAAATACAAATATGACATCATATGGATGCAAGGATAGAATTAATTTTGAAAAAGTAAGACAAATACAACATATGTGCGCGCGCGCGCTTTTGTGTGTCTGTCATACATACAAACATGTAACATACAATCCATTAGATATGGACACGAGATAAATAAATATGACGTCGTATATATATAAGCATACAATAATAATTAAACTATACTTGTCTGTTGTCTTATATTCATCATCTGAATCTGTAAGATCTAGAACTGTTAAATAACGTAATACCTCAGATGTTACCAAACATTTCGGGTTATATAAATACTTATTGAAAAACTAGGGAAATTATAAAAATACAATGCTCTACAAATAACATAGATGTAACCTCTTCCCTCGAAATAAATCTTTTTTTGTTTAACTTTATAGGCTTGGTTATGTCTAGAATATGTTTCTGATATGTTTAGGATACATTGCAAATTTTAGCATATATTGGGAGGAGTATTAGGCACATGTCGGCAAAGTATCAAAGTATCCAAGTATTTGAAATTTGACACCTGTGTTTCCTTTGATGGAATATCCGTGCTACATAGCTAGGGTCTAACATATACTTTAGAATCGTCGAAAAGCTTGCAGAAGGCTTTCAGATTTGTTTTGGATTTTAAGTTAGCTTATCACACTTAAAACGAATGGTTAGTTTGAGAGAAGTATTCAAATCCTCAAGACCAACCACGACCAACAAGCATAAAAATGGTGGTAGGTTCCCTATACATTAGGTGTTGCATACTATAAGCTAAAGTAGGCAAATTGCTAGAAATTGATGAAATAATGATTGGAAAACAATGTTATTGATGTATATAGGTAATGATACAAAATCACGCTTCCCCAAAGAGTATTCACCAACGATATTCCTCTAATGTAAGAAGCCTCCATGTGCGTGATCACTGGAAATAACACATGAGGACTGTAATTTCAGTTGCCTGAGAAAAAAAAGAGTTGTTGGATAACTCGAGATTAATAATTGCTATTAGAAGAATTGTTGTTGAAGAGAGCTTTGAAACAGTTACTACTGGAGAGAATGTAAGAAGAGTCTGTAGGAGGGAGATGGAGAGAGCTGAGGAGTTTCCTCAACGTCTGCTTTGGATTGTTTTATATAGGCAGACCAACCTCTTAATTTGGGATCAGCTATTGTAACAACTAGGAGCTTACAGGTGTCGTTGTAACTTCTACTTAATTGAGCAACTAGCCGTTTGTAAGAGTTCGGAGGGAGATTGAGTGCACTATGTCCTGTGTATAGAGCACCAGTAAGAAAGAGGTTAAAAAAAAAAGTTTTTATGATGCTTGCTGCGTCGTATGTGTTCGTGACAGTGTTGTGCCGAGCCGGGTGAGCGCTTGCGTGTGTGATTTCAGCTCAAACACATGACTTTTTCACTTTTGATGCGAGAAATATAGCATAGAAACAAGCCAACTCTCTAATAAGAAAACGTAGAAAAGATTATGGTTTCTTTCTACATGGTTTGTTCCTATATTATATTCAGCCTCATATCAAAGTGGAGGAGTCACATTTGTTTATATTTAATCTCTCTCATTGTGAAGATGTTCCGGTGTGAAATTAAAATATAGTGTAGAAACAAGCCAATTCTCGAATAAGAAACAATAAAAAAGATTCTGATTTCTTTTTAGAGAGTTTGATTGTTTCTACATTTTAGGCCCACGTTGGAAGTGGAGGAGTCATGTGTTTATATTGAATCTCTCTCGTTGTGAACATATTATGTCCCACTACTATTTGGATTTTGAGTAGAACCACATCACTCACTCACCTCGGCACGAGCGGCTGACTGCGTCATGTTGGGAGCACGTGTGGCACAACAAATGTGTCAAACCTCTTTTTTACTTCTATTTTTTCTTACAATCTATAACTGGGAACATATTGAACTCAATCTCCATCTTATTTGTCTTGGTTGTTACAAACGTCTAGTTGCTCATTCAGCTACCTAATACAATATCACCTGCAAATCCCTGCCTATATGAAACTGTTGAGAGAGTAGAGGCTAAAGACGCAGTTTTCAGCTCTTTTCCTCTCCCTCTTATAGACTCTTACAAAAATTCTCTCTAATAATAATTCTTAGGAACTCGCTCCAGCAACAATTCTTCTAATAACAACTACTTGCATCAATTTTTTCAGCGACCCTTTTTTTTCTTCAAAGGCTATTAGAGATCAGAATCGTTGTTCTTCATCTTCATGATCGCACATGGAGAATCTCACCGGTAGATGGAGGGTGCTTATAGCGAGAGGAATATCTCCTTCCAGAGTTGTGTCTAACTGGCTAATCCTCCTTTAAGGAAGAGCGGTTTTGCATGATTACCTTTGTACACCAGTAACACCATTCCTCAACTGTTATTTTAATATTTCCGGTGATTTGCCGACTTTAGCTTATAATATACAACATTAGAACAATGTTAGTTAGTGGGAAGTGTTAGGAGCGGAGATTGTTCAACAGGATGTGTACAAAATCCAGTTGATTTGAGAATGTCTTTGCATGGCCTACGTCACATAGAAGAGCCATGCATTCTTGTTTTTGTTTCCCTATGAACTATTGTTTTGTTTTTGTATATGTTCACATGAGCATGTGAACTAATATTTTGAAATGTGGATTCCCTTGGAAGTGCTGGATGCATCTCCTACAAAGTTTCCTCTAAGTGTATTATTTATCATTGATTCATAATATCAACACTGAAATAATTATATGGTAGAGTTGTGCATGCTACATAGCATCTTTGAAATAGTTATTGTTGGGAATTTGGGATGGCATTACTTTTCTCATTGTTAATTTTGACTGCGGCTTTCCTTGTTTTTCTTCCATGTTCAGTTTTATCAAGCGCTATTTCTTCTTATTTTCTTTGGAGCCTTGCTTATCTTCTAACTTGACAAAGCTTTTTTTTACCTCTTTTAATATAGATATATTCTCTATTTATGAGTTAACCGGGAAGCAATTGAAAGAAAATTGTGTTGGGTTATTAATACTTGAAACTATAAGATTAATCCAACATCCTTAGCTTAAAAATTAAGGGATACAAATACAAAATCACAAAAGAAATAAAAGTGATAATATTTTATATAATGCACAGGGTAGGGTCAGTGGACTTTGTAGGTAAATTTAGCAGCTTTTAGTTTTGTAGAAGCTCAGTGATTCATCTTTATCCTTTCTATTGAGAACAGCCAATTCTAATATCATGGATTTCCCACGTATTCAGTGATTTACACATGTTTTGAGCGCTGAGTTAGTTTTGCTAGTAGTGACCAGTTTGATAAATTTGAAACTCTTTTTTTTAGTTTCTTTTAGCAAATGGTGGTATCAAACTTTATTTTGTGGGTGTTAGCCTCATTGCTCTTTGGAGTTATGGTTGTCAGCCTTACTGCTCCATGTCGAATACTTTATCATTATAGTTTATATATTGATACTTGAACATGTTTGATGCAGGATTTGTACTAGATAAGGAGGATCGAAGTGTCACAAGATCCGATCCGTATTTTAAGGATCTTTTTCACCAGTGTGGACTGTACATTTACAGCACAAAGGTTTACTAAGAATATTTCTTTCGTTGAAATTATTCTGCGAGAGACTAGCTTAGAATTTATTCAAAATTGAGTCCATAACCTCAATCTATGTGTGTGTCAATTTCTCAGGATCAAAAAGGTTTTCCTGGAGAATTATTTCCTGTGAAGATGTACGTACTGGTGACCAGTAAACCGAAAGGTGCCAACTTGGGTAAAATCAAGAAGCAACAACATATGCCTGCTGTAATCAAGTCATAATCGTCCAGTGATTCTGCGGAAGCCCTTTCTCATTTTCAGTGAAAAGTCGTCTTTGAAACATGCATGCGTGCAGAAAGTTTGCTTGAACGCAGACTCGTTGAATACCTGTAACTTGTTGTACCAAAATGGTTTACAGTTTACACTAGAAGCCATGCATTTTGTTTCTTGTTTTTATTGTTTTCTTCTCTCTTTCTTGCAAGTTTAATGGGCATTCGTGTCTGTGCGGATGTCAAATGAACCAACGTTGTTACATAATGAAAAAGAGCCTATAGTATGCTTGCAAAAATTAGGCAGGGAAGATTTCACCCGTGATTCTACAGGATTTTATTAGCATCAATCATGCAAACATCACATACAACTTCCGATAAAATCAGCGGAGTACGGAAGAAAAAAAATTAAACTGCTTTTAGGTCATGATTGGATTTGCAGTTACGTTATGCTTTTGCATTTGTTTATTATTTCAACTTATGGAAGTGCTGATCTGAGAAGAGGAAAGGAGAAGGGATAAGGGGGAGAATTCATTATCTTCTATTTGTATGAAGGCCTGAAAATCAATTTGTGAGTGATTTTTCTTTATCCATCTCTGTTCTTTTATCCTGAGTTAGAACTTACTAAGAGCTGTAAAGCCACTATTAAATGAAAAATAGCAGGGGTCATGATGGTTAGTCTATTGCTAAAATTAATAAATTTAGTTTTTCCACTTAAATAAAAGCCGACCGCGTGGCCTAATGGATAAGGCGCTCGCCTCCGGAGCGGGAGATTGTGGGTTCGAGTCCCATCGCGGTCGTATTTTTCTTTTTATAAATTCTTTTAGACCCAAAAGTGGACTGGCTCGCCCTTGCACCCCCTCTCACTCGGCGATGGGCCGCCTCTATTTGGGCCCAAACGTTTGAGCCGACATCGATCTATCCGATTCGTTGACAGTCCGCCGCCTCACAATCTCACTTTTTTTGCTTTAAATCCTTCAATTAGAAGACTTTGCTTTCAATCCTTCCGCCTGCTCCTCCTTCATTCCGATCTTAGAGAACATAGTTGTTCTTGGAATTTTTGACCCCCGGGTCCTCCTGCCCTTCAGTTGACAATCTGATGCCAATAATTCTCTTCCTCACTTTTTAGTCTGGAACCTCAATTTTTTTTTTGTTCGTTAGGAAAAGGGCAATTTTTCAAAAAAAAAACTCATAATTAAAAAATAGTTCCAAGAAACAGACCCCCTCAGAAATAATTTCAATAATAGACATCTGACAGCCATGTTAGTGCCACGTCAGCGATGGCCGCCAGCTTGACGCTAGCTGGAATTTTTTTGAGTTCGACCGCGGTTGACAACCCCGACCGAGAGTTACTTGACTCGCAGCTGAGGGTTTATAAACATGGGACCCCACGTCTGTTTTCCATTGATTTTGAAGTATGGAAAAACTTTACAAAAGTTGAAGAGATTTACAAGTAATAAAAGAAAATTACAAGAACTCTCTTTTATAGTTTCTGAGGAAGTGTGCCGGTGGAATTCTGGTTAGCGCGCGACCACTTTGTTCCGTTGATGATGTCTTCGGTTTAAGAATTTCTTTCTCGCCTGATTCCGAAAATCTTTTGAGAAAGAAAAATTATGAGGGTATTAGCACCCTGAAAGAGAAGCAAAGTTCTATGAAGAAAGCTCGGAAGCTAAAGAGTGATGTCTTGTGAAATCTCTCCAAGAAGATCAGCCAAAATCAGCAATCCCAAGGTTCAACCTTCGAAAATTAGCCTCAATCCGCCCTAAGCCTCTCCTTGCATGGTGTTATTTATAGGGTCTGTCAGGTGTAACTGCTCCTCTAAAAATCAGCACAATGATCCAGTGTAGCTTCGCACCTGAAGTTAAATGTAACTTGAGCGAAGTTGGACACCCGTACGCGAAGCTAATTAGCCAATTGGCTTGGGGTTGTTACACCAAATCCCATGATTTGCTCCACTAAGTAAAGGATTTTCCTTGATCTTCTCCAACCAATTAAGGAGTAAAATGATCATGGCAATTAACTGGCCAAAGTGATATTGATCACATTAGTCTCATGCTGAGATTTAAATGGTAAAAAATGACCATAAGAGCTCGCAGCGGAGGTACAAAAGAGCTTCATGCGAAGCTAAAAGATAAGCCCACTATAGAGCTAATGATAACTTGTTGCGAAGTTACAACTGTGCTTGCAGCGAAACTTAAAAGAGAGCTCTCAATAGAGCTATGAATAGCTCAGCGGAGCTAGTGAGCTTGCGGCGAAGTTAGAGTTGAGCTTGTGGCGAAGCTAAATGTTATTCTTTTGGGCTTCTTCAGAAGGCAAATGTTTGGTTTATTGTCTGCTTCACTGGATCAGTGGAGTCTAAGTCATTTGTTTGTCCATCTGGGATGAACAGGTCTTTAGCCTGTCTGCGACTTATCTTTTAGAAGAGTCAACAAGTTTGACATGGTTCGGACCGCTTGCAGAGCTGCTTTGGAGTTTATCTTTTCAGAGTGTCAGCAAAATCCCCTTCAAAGTTTCTGTGAATCTGTAATAGATTGATATAGATTCTAGAATACTTTGAACCTAAAGCCAAGGCACCATCTTATTGCTCGCGCCACTATTCAGAGATTCCGACTTCGGAGAAGAGAAGACCAGGAGGCCAAGGTCAGAAAGGTTGCATCAACTTGGGACACCTCTTCTTTTCCACTCCCCACGACTCCAAGTAGCCATACCAATGCCACAGTCCCCCTCGCGTTGTGAGAAAGACGAGAACTCTTAGGAAGCCCTCCGGTAGAGCAGCGGTGATGTCCGACGAGACGGGCTCCAGTAAGACAGTGATGAAATCACGTCTACACCCCAGTACCGTACAAGAGAAGTACCATTACCAAACGGGGAGACTCCAGATCACCAACAGAGAGACTCCGGGCCAACAAGGGAAAAGCCAGAATCCCTCGGCTTGGATTAACTGAAACCCCATCCATTCTTCCCGCACTTCCCCTAATGGAGATACCCTGTCACAACGGCTAATGCGTCGTAACAGCCCCTTCACGACGATTAATACGACGCACCTTGCATATTCCTTAGAAGAGAGAGACCGATCACCATCTTCTCATCTTCCTCCCTCTCCTTCTCCTTTCTCCATTTGGTGAAAAGAAGAGAAGGCGGCATAGCAGCACAGCGAAGAAAGAAATTAGGGTTTCAATGTAAATGATTTTTTGAAGAAGAAAGAAGATGATCTCCTCTCACAAACTCTCTAAATTTATAGACGGACGAGAAGCCCAACCGCCTCCAATTCAAAATTTTCAATCCATGAAAAGTCGGCCCACAATCTCAAAATTTTGCCCAATAGTAAAGGCAGAAGATCAGCCGTCGTCAAACATAAAACCCTACAATCTCAGACTTAATGGCGCCAGAATTCAAAGAGATGCATGACTCAGCCTTTTAAGAGATCTAGACGCCTAATGTGACAACTGTTAGCCAGTTGTATAACCAACGATTAATTTCAGGCGTTCCGCAGTGATTGTAACGCCCCGATCCGGCGGGTACGGAGACGTTACTGCAACGTATATACGCAGGTCAGAAATACCCTCACGTATATACGCTAAGCATCAGTACAGGCAAGAATCAGAGTACGGAAGCAAATGGTGCATTATACATTCCAACACATGATTACAATTACAAAGTTATCACCAGATGTGATCCAATATTACATGAATATTACATCACCGTTATGCGCAATTGCGAGATTACAAGGAGATGTACAAGTATGAACAGTACAAGGTGAGGCTCAGAGTCATAACAGGAAAACTCTGGAACCGAGCAGGGAGCCAGGAAGGATGGGGCTCTGAACGGTCTGCTGGAGATCCACGCTACCGCTGCGCCACTCTGATCAGCAACAGGGAGAGTCCACCTGCTCCTAGCTCCATGACCTGGACATGAGAATTCAGGGGAGTCAGATAGAACTCCCCAGGCGAGTGGTGATGCGGAAGCCAAGTGGCGAGCATAGATAAGCACATGGTATAATACAACAAGAGCAGGAGACTGGTGGAATAGAATATAAGAGGAAAGGCAAGACATGAACGAGTATAATATAATAATCATAAAACCGGAAATCTGAAGTAAAACCTGATGAAAGCAATTGTGGTGAAACGAGTGGTATAACCAAGTTGTAGAGCAACATAACAAGTTATCATCTTGGCCTATTATTATTATTATTACTCGTCCGACCTATATATCTAGGTATGTGTCCTGGTGTACATCTCAACACACATACATCCATATATAAGCAAGTCGAGGTTGGTTATTGGAAGCTGATGAAGAACTGATAGCTCATACTTATAGTAGTTCCTGTACGCCCGGGACACAGCCATTGGGGGCCTTAAATCCCCCTAACACGCATCTTCTGGGGGTCTGAAATCCCCCTAACACGAATCGTCAGTTTTGTATTCCATTACTATAAGTAAGGCATCATACCGGCATCCATCACTTCCTCCCATCCCCCATGCAAGTTATCCTCTTTATGGCTTATTAACATAATTATCAGATTACGGGAATAAGTAGGATCATAACTGGTCATAATAGGAGTACATAACAAGCATAACAGGAGTTCATAACAAGAGATCAAGTTTTACATTCCCGTAATGTGATAATCATGAGTAGAGAGGTAATCATAACAGGTATAAGGTCTCAACATGCCAATGACAAGTGATCAGGCAGGTGACAGGTAATAAGTCATGTCATAATAAGGAACAAGTGTCAAGTTACAGCATATCAGGTGTCAAGTACGATACAGACAGGTGTATGTCAACAGTTAATATAACAAGTATGACATCACAATACCAAACGAGAACACCGATATAAATACATAATGTTATGCAAGTCAACCCGACGATGCGGGAAAGTCCAATGAGAAAGCGAGAACACTCGCCTAAATCTTTAGAAAAACACAGTGAAATCCCCGATCTCCGGAATCCAAGAAATCAATGCGTCAACGCGTTAAAGAGAAAGTGATAGAGAGAGAAAGAGCACAGGAAGACGCGGTTTTGAGAGTGAGACGCGGGGTCGCAGACGCGGGGTTCGCATTGCATAAATGCCCACAAACGCAGGGTTCGAGACCCGCGTTCAAGTCAGCATACGAGGAGAACGCGGACGCGAGCATGAACTCCGCGTCGCGTTGATACAGGAACGCGTGGATCGCGTTAAAGAGTTGCTTGAACGCGGGGGTGAGATCCGTGTCAGCAATCAACAGAGAGGAAGAGAGGAAGGGAAAGGTGATTTCGGGGTGGTGGTGTTTCTTTGGTGAAGAAGATGGATTTTAGTGGAGTAATGTAAAAGGAGGTGATGTTAGTTGTTGTCGTTGTAATCGTCACCGTAATGATTACCGGAATAATCGTGAACGATTACCGGAATAATCATCGGAGATGTTACCGATGAAGAAGAGCTCGGCCCCAATCCAATGGAGGTGGCCGGCCCTTGAGAAGATGATGGGGTGGTAGCCGGCGACGGCCGGAGTTGGCCGGAATCCGGTAGCTCAAGCCAAGCCCAAGCAACCATGGGGGTGCAAGTGTAGTTAAAAATGAAAGGTTGGAGTTTTGGAAACGAGGCTTCGGAGAGCGAAGCAATAGCTCGTCGGAAGAGCACGACGAGGAGAGGAAGATGGCGTGGTTCGTGGTGGCCGAGGAGGTGTAGGTGGTGGTGGAATTGGTGGAGAAGTTGGTGGTAAGAATGGGTTGTTTGGTGGAAAGAGAGGAAGAAGAAGGTGGAAAAGATGGTGTTATGGTTGTTGTTGTTGTTGGAATGGAGGAGGAGGTGGAGGGGAGAATGGGGTGGAGTTGATGTTTTTGTTGTTGGAATGGTGAAGGAGATGGAGAAGAAGATGTGGTGGTGTTGGTTGTGAAAGTGGTTGGCCAAAGAAGAGGCAAAGCTCTTAAGGGGCAGCCATAGCTTCAGTGGCTGCATGCTGTAAAAGAGAGAAGAAAAGAAAAAGTGAAAGAGAGAGGAAGAAGGAAAGGTGGGGGTGGTTATATATAAAGGGAAGAGAATATAATATAATATTGCCTCACCTTACAAAACAAAGGAAACGCACATGACAAAAGTTGCGTCTCCCACTCCAAACGCAGCCCTCATTCTCGCGTTTAGGCCAAAATGGGCCAAACGCGGGAATTAAAGCCGCGCCCAGGGAAATGCGAATTTAGCGTTTGACCGAAAGGACAAAAGTCATAATGACTTAATTGGAGTTGATCTGAAATGCATTAAATGCAGCATGGAGAGGATCTCTGCATTAAATTCAGAATCCTAGGTTGGTGAAACTCGCGTCTAGCGAGGAGTGATAAAAGTGGAAAAATATCTGGGTACTATTCCGGTATCTGGGAAAACACCGAAAACTCCAGAAAAGTCCAAAAAATAAAGTAACTCGGAAAGCTTTCAAAAATTCTCAAAAATAATAAATATTATATATAGATTTTTAGTGAAATCGATTTTCAGAAATTCAATCTCATTTTCAAGATAAAAATCCCGAAGTCAAACGTTGACACCGGTCTACACCGGGTCGGCCGGATTTTGATAAAATCTGAAAAATCTCAGAAAAAGTATTTAGATAGAAAATTTAATTTTAAGAAGTTATGGGAAAGCCGTTTCTTGAAATTCAACTCCGTTTGTAA
Organism: Agave tequilana; assembly: GCA_038442645.1. Taxonomy (NCBI): domain Eukaryota; kingdom Viridiplantae; phylum Streptophyta; class Magnoliopsida; order Asparagales; family Asparagaceae; genus Agave; species Agave tequilana. The sequence continues at coordinate 4,377 of JAVJIF010018086.1, read as the reverse complement.
ATTAAAAATCTGAAAATCGGTCAGCGGCACTGGTCGACACCGGTTTTGAAGATTTACAACTTAATTCAGGAAAATTCCAGAAAATCATGAAAAATCTAAAATATTGGAAAACGATATTTAAAACTGAAATCGGTCAAATCGGAATAGCGAAAAGACCAAATCGAGCAATACTCGAGGATCGGATCCTCGGTTCAGACTAGGGCTGACTCCGAGTCCGTGAATCCGGATCCAAGACAAAACTATCATATAAATAATTCATAATACAAAACAAATACAAGAAGTAAATCGAAAAATACGATCGAAAAATCTGAATACGCAACTAAGTACGTATTCGGGGAGCGGGGTGTTACAATCCATCCACCTTACAAAAAATTGCGTCCTCGTAATTTCGATAAGGGGTAAATGAACACAAGGGGACAAGGACGGGAATTATACCAATCAAGATATGAATCACTGCAGGTAGGGCTTCCCAAGTCGACTGAACAATAATCTGAATATAAACGTCTTCTGCACTTCCTGCTGTATAAATCCTTGAACGATGCCAAATAATACTGACCATAAATAAAGAAGACCGATAATTAAGAATTCCGAAGACCAGGCATCGATCACTCTGAAAGATATAGCCAAGAATATATAAGAGTCGTAGAGAAATCCGGATACCAACTTCTGAAAGATAACCAATCGTGGATCAATCCTGAGAATACCGAGCTTCATAGAGTTGGCCGAAGAGATCATGTCAAAGCATCATCTAGAACCAGCGGCTACCTCTCTAGTCTATTCATATCTTAAGTTGGTATAAAGGCTACGAAAAACCAAAACAGTGGAAAAGATGGAAGGGACTAGAAATCAAAGGAAAGATGATCAAGAATAGATAACTCTGTACTTGTAGTTGGAGTGTATAACCAGGACTCATGCATTCCAGTTGCAAATTTCTTTACCATTACTTTGCCATCTGGACGTACTGAGGATGCGGGAGCCTAGGCTCTGATACCACCCTGTAACGCCCCGATCCGGCGGGTACGGAGACGTTACTGCAACGTATATACGCAGGTCAGAAATACCCTCACGTATATACGCTAAGCATCAGTACAGGCAAGAATCAGAGTACGGAAGCAAATAGTGCATTATACATTCCAACACATGATTACAATTACAAAGTTATCACCAGATGTGATCCAATATTACATGAATATTACATCACCGTTATGCGCAATTGCGAGATTACAAGGAGATGTACAAGTATGAACAGTACAAGGTGAGGCTCAGAGTCATAACAGGAAAACTCTGAAACCGAGCAGGGAGCCAGGAAGGATGGGGCTCTGAACGGTCTGCTGGAGATCCACGCTACCGCTGCGCCACTCTGATCAGCAACAGGGAGAGTCCACCCGCTCCTAGCTCCATGACCTGGACATGAGGATCTAGGGGAGTCAGATAGAACTCCCCAGGCGAGTGGTGATGCGGAAGCCAAGTGGCGAGCATAGATAAGCACATGGTATAATACAACAAGAGCAGGAGTCTGTGTGGAATAGAATATAAGAGGAAAGGCAAGACATGAACGAGTATAATATAATAATTATAAAACCGGAAATCCGAAGTAAAACATGATGAAAGCAATTATGGTGAAACGAGTGGTATAACCAAGTTGTAGAGCAACATAACAAGTTATCATCTTGGCCTATTATTATTATTATTACTCGTCCGACCCATATATCTAGGTATGTGTCCTGGTGTACATCTCAACACACATACATCCATATATAAGCAAGTCGAGGTTGGTTATTGGAAGCTGATGAAAGAACTGATAGCTCATACTTATAGTAGTTCCCGTACGCCTGGGACACAGCCATTGGGGGCCTTAAATCCCCCTAACACGCATCTTCTGGGGGTCTGAAATCCCCCTAACACGAATCGTCAGTTTTGTATTCCATTGCTATAAGTAAGGCATCATACGGCATCCATCACTTCCTCCCATCCCCCATGCAAGTTATCCTCTTATGGCTTATTAACATAATTATCGGATTACGGGAATAAGTAGGATACATAAATGGTCATAATAGGAGTACATAACAAGCATAACAGGAGTTCATAACAAGAGATCAAGTTTTACATTCCCGTAATGTGATAATCATGAGTAGAGAGGTAATCATAACAGGTATAAGGTCTCAACATGCCAATGACAAGTGATCAGGCAGGTGACAGGTAATAAGTCATGTCATAATAAGGAACAAGTGCCAAGTTGCAGCATATCAGGTGTCAAGTACGATACAGACAGGTGTATGCAACAGTTAATATAACAAGTATGACATCACAATACCAAACGAGAACACCGATATAAATACATAATGTTATGCAAGTCAACCCGACGATGCGGGAAAGTCCAATGAGAAAGCGAGAACACTCGCCTAAATCTTTAGAAAACACAGTGAAATCCCCGATCTCCGGAATCCAAGAAATCAATGCGTCAACGCGTTAAAGAGAAGTGATAGAGAGAGAGAGCACAGGAGGAAGACGCGGTTTGAGAGTGAGATGCGGGGTCGCAGACGCGGGGTTCGCGTTGCATAAATGCCCACAAACGCAGGGTTCGAGACCCGCGTTCAAGTCAGGATACGAGGAGAACGCGAACGCGAGCATGAACTCCGCGTCGCGTTGATACAGGAACGCGTGGATCGCGTTTAAAGAGTTGCTTGAACGCGGGGGTGAGATCCGCATCAGCACTCAACAGAGAGGAAGAGAGGAAGGGAAAGGTGATTTCGGGGTGGTGGTGTTTCTTTGTGAAGAAGATGGATTTTGGTGGAGTATGTAAAAGGAGGTGATGTTAGTTGTTGTCGTTGTAATCGTCACCGTAATGATTACCGGATAATCGTGAACGATTACCGGAATAATCATCGGAGATGTTACGACGAAGAAGAGCTCGGCCCCAATCCAATGGAGGTGGCCGGCCCTTGAGAAGATGATGGGGTGGTAGCCGGCGACGGCCGAGTTGGCCGGAAATCCGGTAGCTCAAGCCCAAGCCCAAGCAACCATGGGGGGTACAAGTGTAGTTAAAAATGAAAGGTTGGAGTTTTGGAAACGAGGCTTCGGAGAGCGAAGCAATAGCTCGTCGGAAAGAGCACGACGAGGAGAGGAAGATGGCGTGGTTCGTGGTGGCCGAGGAGGTGTAGGTGGTGGGGAACTTGGTGGAGAAGTTGGTGGTAAGAATGGGTTGTTTGGTGGAAAGAGAGGAAGAAGAAGGTAGAAAAGATGGTATTATGGTTGTTGTTGTTGGAATGGAGGAGGAGGTGGGGGGGAGAATGGGGTGGAGTTGTGTTTTTGTTGTTGGAATGGTGAGAGGAGATGGAGAAGAAAGATGTGGTGGTGTTGGTGTGAAAGTGGTTGGCCAAAGAAGGGCAAAGCTCTTAAGGGGCAGCCATAGCTTCAGTTGGCTGCATGCTGTAAAAGAGAGAAGAAAAGAAAAAGTGAAAGAGAGAGGAAGAAGGAAAGGGGGGGGTGGTTATATATAAAGGGAAGAGAATATAAATAATATTGCCTCACCTTACAAAACAAAGGAAACGCACATGACAAAAGTTGCGTCTCCCACTCCAAACGCAGCCCTCATCTCGCGTTTAGGCCAAAAAGGGCCAAACGCGGGAATTAAAGCCGCGCCCAGGGAAATGCGAATTTAGCGTTTGACCGAAAGGACAAAAGTCATAATGATTTGATGGAGTTGATCTGAAATGCATTAAATGCAGCATGGAGAGGATCTCTACATTAAATGCAGAATCCTAGGTTGGTGAAATTCGCGTCTAGCGAGGAGAGAGAAAAGTGGAAAAAATATCTGGGTACTATTCCGGTATCTGGGAAAACACCGAAAACTCCAGAAAAGTCAAAAAATAAAAGTAACTCGAAAGCTTTCCAAAATTCTCAAAAATAATAAATATTATATATAGATTTTTAGTGAAATCAGTTTTCAGAAATTCAATCTCATTTTCAAGAATAAAAATCCCGAAGTCAAACGTTGACACCGATCTACACCGGGTCGGCCGGATTTTGATAAAATCTGAAAAATCCAGAAAAAGTATTTAGATAGAAAATGTAATTTTAAGAAGTTATGTGGAAAGCCGTTTCTTGAAATTCAACTCCGTTTGTAAATTAAAAAATCCGGAAATCGGTCAGCGGCACTGGTCGACACCGGTTTTGAAGATTTACAACTTAATTCAGGAAAATTCCAGAAAATCATGAAAAATCTAAAATATTGGAAAATGATATTTAAAACTGAAATCGGTCAAATCGGAATAGCGAAAAGACCAAATCGAGTAATACCGAGGATCGGGTCCTCGGTTCAGACTAGGGCTGACTCCGAGTCCGTGAATCCGGATCCAAGACAAAACGATCATATAA